>CALSEM010000069.1:274843-493012 GCA_943735885.1 Stelis phaeoptera | reverse complement strand
GCACGTTTTGTGCCAAAACTGAGCATAAGCGGCGATTCTCCGCACGAAACGCAGGTTTCTATTCAAAACTGAGCAAAAGCGGCGATTCTGTGCTCGAAACGCACGTTATGTGCCAAAAGGAGAAATTCGGAGCGTAAAACGCACGTTTTGTGCCAAAACTGAGCAAAAGCGGCGATTTTATGCACGAAACGCACGTTTTGTGCCAAAACTGAGCAAAAGCGGCGATTCTGTGCACCAAACATAGGTATTGTTCCAAAACTGAGCAAAAGCGGCGATTCTATGCTCGAAATGCACGTTTTGTTCCAAAACTGAGCAAAAGCGGCGATTCTGTGCACGAAACGCAGGTTTTGTTGCAAAACTGAGCAAAAACGGCGATTCTGTGCACGAAACGCACGTTTTGTTGCAAAACTGAGCAAAAGCGGCTATTCTGTGCACGAAACGCACGTATTGTGCCAAAACTGAGCAAAAGCGGCGATTCTATGCTCGAAATGCACGTTTTGTGCCAAAACTGAGCATAAGCGGCGATTCTCTGCACGAAACGCGGGTTTTTATCCAAAACTGAGCAAAAGCGGCGATCCTGTGCACGAAACGCACGTTTTGTTGCAAAACTGAGCAAAAACGGCGATTCTGTGCACGAAACGCACGTTTTGTTGCAGAACTGAGCAAAAGCGGCTATTCTGTGCACGAAACGCACGTATTGTGCCAAAACTGAGCAAAAGCGGCGATTCTATGCTCGAAATGCACGTTTTGTGCCAAAACTGAGCATAAGCGGCGATTCTCTGCACGAAACGCAGGTTTTTATCCAAAACTGAGCAAAAGCGGCGATTCTGTGCACGAAAGGCACGTTTATGCCAAGAGCAGCAATTCGGTGCGTGGAACGCACGTCTTGTGCCAAAGCTGAGCAAAAGCGGCGATTCTGTGCACGAAACGCACGTATTGTGCCAAAACTGAGCAAAAGCGGCGATTCTATGCTCGAAATGCACGTTTTGTGCCAAAACTGAGCAAAAGCGGCGATTCTGATCACGAAACGCAAGTTATGTGCTAAAAGGAGAAATTCGGAGCGTAACACGCACGTTTTGTGCCAAAACTGAGTAAAAGCGGCGATTCTATGCACGAAACGCTCGTTTTGTGCCAAAACTGAGCAAAAGCGGCGTTTCTATGCACGAAAAGCACGTTTTGAGCCAAAAGTGAGCATAAGCGGCGATTCTCTGCACGAAACGCGGGTTTTTATCCAAAACTGAGCAAAAGCGGCGATCCTGTGCACGAAACGCACGTTTTATGCCAAGAGGAGCAATTCGGTGCGTGGAACGCACGTTTTGTGTCAAAACTGAGCAAAAGCGGCGATTCTGTGCACGAAACGCACGTGTTGCGCCAAAACTGAACAAAAGCGGCGATTCTGTGCACGAAACGCACGTATTGTGCCAAAACTGAGCAACAGCGGCGATTCTATGCTCGAAATGCACGTTTTGTGCCAAAACTGAGCAAAAGCGGCGATTCTGTGCACGAAACGCACGTTTTGTTGCAAAACTGAGCAAAAACGGCGATTCTGTGCTCGAAACGCACGTTTTGTTGCAAAACTGAGCAAAAGCGGCTATTCTGTGCACGAAACGCACGTTTTGTTGCAAAACTGAGCAAAACGGCGATTCTGTGCACGAAACGCTCGTTTTGTGCCAAAACTGAGCAAAAGCGGCGATTCTGTGCACGAAACGCACGTTTTGTTGCAAAACTGAGCAAAAACGGCGATTCTGTGCACGAACCGCACGTTTTGTGCCAAAACTGAGCAAAAGCGGCGATTCTATACGCACGATAAGCACGTTTTGTGCCAAAACTGAGCATAAGCGGAGATTCTCTGCACGAAACGCAGGTTTTTATCCAAAACTGAGCAAAAGCGGCGATTCTGTGCACGAAACGCACGTTATGTGCCAAAAGGAGAAATTCGGAGCGTAAAACGCACCGTTTTGTGCCAAAACTGAGCAAAAGCGGCGATTTTATGCACGAAACGCACGTTTTGTGCCAAAACTGAGCAAAAGCGGCGATTCTGTGCACGAAACGCACGTTTTGTGCCAAAACTGAGCAAAAGCGGCGATTCTATGCTCGAAATGCACGTTTTGTGCAAAAACTGAACAAAAGCGACGATTCTGTGCGCGAAACGCACGTTTTGTGCCAAAACTGAGCAAAAGCGGCGATTCTGTGCACGAACCGCACGTTTTGTGCCAAAACTGAGCAAAAGCGGCCATTCTATGTACGAAGAGCACGTTTTGTGCCAAAACTGGGCATAAGCGGCGATTCTCCGCACGAAACGCAGGTTTTTATCCAAACTGAGCAAAAGCGGCGATTCTGTTCTCGAAACGCACGTTATGTGCCAAAAGGAGAAATTCGGAGCGTAAAACGCACGTTTTGTGCCAAAACTGAGCAAAAGCGGCGATTCTGTGCACGAAAGGCACGTTTTATGCCAAGAGCAGCAATTCGGTGCGTGGAACGCACGTCTTGTGCCAAAGCTGAGCAAAAGCGGCGATTCTGTGCACGAAACGCACGTATTGTGCCAAAACTGAGCAAAAGCGGCGATTCTATGCTCGAAATGCACGTTTTGTGCCAAAACTGAGCAAAAGCGGCGATTCTGATCACGAAACGCACGTTATGTGCTAAAAGGAGAAATTCGGAGCGTAACACGCACGTTTTGTGCCAAAACTGAGTAAAAGCGGCGATTCTATGCACGAAACGCTCGTTTTGTGCCAAAACTGAGCAAAAGCGACGTTTCTATGCACGAAAAGCACGTTTTGTGCCAAAAGTGAGCATAAGCGGCGATTCTCTGCACGAAACGCGGGTTTTTATCCAAAACTGAGCAAAAGCTGCGATCCTGTGCACGAAACGCACGTTTTATGCCAAGAGGAGCAATTCGGTGCGTGGAACGCACGTTTTGTGTCAAAACTGAGCAAAAGCGGCGATTCTGTGCACGAAACGCACGTGTTGCGCCAAAACTGAGCAAAAAGCGGCGATTTTATGCACGAAACGCACGTTTTGTGCCAAAACTAAGCAAAAGCGGCGATTCTGTGCACGAAACGCACGTTTTGTGCCAAAACTGTGCAAAAGCGGCTATTCTGTGCACGAAACACACCTATTGTGCCAAAACTGAGCAAAAGCGGCGATTCTATGCTCGAAATGCACGTTTTGTGCAAAAACTGAGCAAAAGCGGCCATTCTATGCACGATAAGCACGTTTTGTGCCAAAACTGAGCATGAGCGGAGATTCTCTGCACGAAACGCAGGTTTTTATCCAAAACTGAGCAAAAGCGGCGATTCTGTGCACGAAACGCACGTTATGTGCCTAAAGGAGAAATTCGGAGCGTAACACGCACGTTTTGTGCCAAAACTGCGTAAAAGCGGCGATTCTATGCACGAAACGCTCGTTCTGTGCCAAAACTGAGCAAAAGCGGCGATTCTGTGCAGGAAACGCACGTATTGAGCCACAACTGAGCAAAAGCGGCGATTCTATGCTCGAAATGCACGTTTTGTGCCAAAACTGAGCAAAAGCGGCGATTCTGATCACGAAACGCACGTTATGTGCCAAAAGGAGAAATTCGGAGCGTAACACGCACATTTTGTGCCAAAACTGAGTAAAAGCGGCGATTCTATGCACGAAACGCTCGTTTTGTGCCAAAACTGAGCAAAAGCGGCGATTCTGTGCACGAAACGCACGTATTGTGCCAAAACTGAGCAAAAGCGGCGATTCTATGCTCGAAATGCACGTTTTGTGCCAAAACTGTGCAAAAACGGCGATTCTGATCACGAAACGCACGTTATGTGCCAAAAGGAGAAATTCGGAGCGTAAAACGCACGTTTTGTGCCAAAACTGAGCAAAAGCGGCGATTTTATGCACGAAACGCACGTTTTGTGCCAACACTGAGCAAAAGCGGCGATTCTGTGCACGAAACGCTCGTTTTGTGCCAAAACTGAGCAAAAACGGCGATTCTATGCACGAAACGCTCGTTTTGTGCCAAAACTGAGCAAAAGCGGCGATTCTGTGCACGAAACGCACGTTTTGTGGCAAAACTGAGCAAAAGCGGCGATTCTGTGCACGAAACGCACGTTTTGTGCCAAAACTGAGCAAAAACGGCGATTCTATGCACGATAAGCACGTTTTGTGCCAAAACTGAGCATGAGCGGAGATTCTCTGCACGAAACGCAGGTTTTTATCCAAAACTGAGCAAAAGCGGCGATTCTGTGCACGAAACGCACGTTATGTGCCAAAAGGAGAAATTCGGAGCGTAAAACGCACGTTTTGTGCCAAAACTGAGCAAAAGCGGCGATTTTATGCACGAAACGCACGTTTTGTGCCAAAACTGAGCAAAAGCGGCGATTCTGTGCACGAAACGCACGTTTTGTGCCAAAACTGAGCAAAAGCGGCTATTCTGTGCACGAAACACACGTATTGTGCCAAAACTGAGCAAAAGCGGCGATTCTATGCTCGAAATGCACGTTTTGTGCAAAAACTGAGCAAAAGCGACGATTCTGTGCACGAAACGCACGTTTTGTGCCAAAACTGAGCAAAAGCGGCGATTCTGTGCACGAACCGCACGTTTTGTGCCAAAACTGAGCAAAAGCGGTGATTCTATGCACGAAAAGCACGTTTTGTGCCAAAACTGAGCATAAGCGGCGATTCTCTGCAGGAAACGCAGGTTTTTATTCAAAACTGAGCAAAAGCGGCGATTCTGTGCACGAAACGCACGTTTTGTTGCAAAACTGAGCAAAAGCGGCGATTCTGATCACGAAACGCACGTTATGTGCCTAAAGGAGAAATTCGGAGCGTAACACGCACGTTTTGTGCCAAAACTGCGTAAAAGCGGCGATTCTATGCACGAAACGCTCGTTCTGTGCCAAAACTGAGCAAAAGCGGCGATTCTGTGCAGGAAACGCACGTATTGAGCCAAAACTGAGCAAAAGCGGCGATTCTATGCTCGAAATGCACGTTTTGTGCCAAAACTGAGCAAAAGCGGCGATTCTGATCACGAAACGCACGTTATGTGCCAAAAGGAGAAATTCGGAGCGTAACACGCACATTTTGTGCCAAAACTGAGTAAAAGCGGCGATTTTATGCACGAAACGCTCGTTTTGTGCCAAAACTGAGCAAAAGCGGCGATTCTGTGCACGAAACGCACGTTTTGTGCCAAAACTGAGCATAAGCGGCGATTCTCTGCACGAAACGCGGGTTTTTATCCAAAACTGAGCAAAAGCGGCGATCCTGTGCACGAAACGCACGTTTTATGCCAAGAGGAGCAATTCGGTGCGTGAACGCACGTTTTGTGTCAAAACTGAGCAAAAGCGGCGATTCTGTGCACGAAACGCACGTGTTGCGCCAAAACTGAACAAAAGCGGCGATTCTGTGCACGAAACGCACGTATTGTGCCAAAACTGAGCAACAGCGGCGATTCTATGCTCGAAATGCACGTTTTGTGCCAAAACTGAGCAAAAGCGGCGATTCTGTGCACGAAACGCACGTTTTGTTGCAAAACTGAGCAAAAACGGCGATTCTGTGCACGAAACGCACGTTTTGTTGCAAAACTGAGCAAAAGCGGCTATTCTGTGCACGAAACGCACGTGTTGTGCCAAAACTGAGCAAAAGCGGCGATTCTATGCTCGAAATGCACGTTTTGTGCCAAAACTGAGCAAAAACGGCGATTCTATGCACGAAACGCTCGTTTTGTGCCAAAACTGAGCAAAAGCGGCGATTCTGTGCACGAAACGCACGTTTTGTGGCAAAACTGAGCAAAAACGGCGATTCTGTGCACGAACCGCACGTTTTGTGCCAAAACTGAGCAAAAGCGGAGATTCTCTGCACGAAACGCAGGTTTTTATCCAAAACTGAGCAAAAGCGGCGATTCTGTGCACGAAACGCACGTTATGTGCCAAAAGGAGAAATTCGGAGCGTAAAACGCACGTTTTGTGCCAAAACTGAGCAAAAGCGGCGATTTTATGCACGAAACGCACGTTTTGTGCCAAAACTGAGCAAAAGCGGCGATTCTGTGCACGAAACGCACGTTTTGTGCCAAAACTGAGCAAAAACGGCGATTCTATGCACGAAACGCTCGTTTTGTGCCAAAACTGAGCAAAAGCGGCGATTCTGTGCACGAAACGCACGTTTTGTTGCAAAACTGAGCAAAAACGGCGATTCTATGCACGAACCGCACGTTTTGTGCCAAAACTGAGCAAAAGCGGCGATTCTATACGCACGATAAGCACGTTTTGTGCCAAAACTGAGCATGAGCGGAGATTCTCTGCACGAAACGCAGGTTTTTATCCAAAACTGAGCAAAAGCGGCGATTCTGTGCACGAAACGCACGTTATGTGCCAAAAGGAGAAATTCGGAGCGTAAAACGCACGTTTTGTGCCAAAACTGAGCAAAAGCGGCGATTTTATGCACGAAACGCACGTTTTGTGCCAAAACTGAGCAAAAGCGGCGATTCTGTGCACGAAACGCACGTATTGTGCCAAAACTGAGCAAAAGCGGCGATTCTATGCTCGAAATGCACGTTTTGTGCCAAAACTGAGCAAAAACGGCGATTCTATGCACGAAACGCTCGTTTTGTGCCAAAACTGAGCAAAAGCGGCGATTCTGTGCACGAAACGCACGTTTTGTGGCAAAACTGAGCAAAAACGGCGATTCTGTGCACGAACCGCACGTTTTGTGCCAAAACTGAGCAAAAGCGGCGATTTTATACGCACGAAAAGCACGTTTTGTGCCAAAACTGAGCATAAGCGGAGATTCTCTGCACGAAACGCAGGTTTTTATCCAAAACTGAGCAAAAGCGGCGATTCTGTGCACGAAACGCACGTTATGTGCCAAAAGGAGAAATTCGGAGCGTGAAACGCACGTTTTGGGCCAAAACTGAGCAAAAGCGGCGATTTTATGCACGAAACGCACGTTTTGTGCCAAAACTGAGCAAAAGCGGCGATTCTGTGCACGAAACGCACGTTTTGTGCCAAAACTGTGCAAAAGCGGCTATTCTGTGCACGAAACACACCTATTGTGCCAAAACTGAGCAAAAGCGGCGATTCTATGCTCGAAATGCACGTTTTGTGCAAAAACTGAGCAAAAGCGACGATTCTGTGCACGAAACGCACGTTTTGTGCCAAAACTGAGCAAAAGCGGCGATTCTGTGCACGAACCGCACGTTTTGTGCCAAAACTGAGCAAAAGCGGCCATTCTATGCACGAAGAGCACGTTTTGTGCCAAAACTGGGCATAAGCGGCGATTCTCCGCACGAAACGCAGGTTTTTATCCAAAACTGAGCAAAAGCGGCGATTCTGTTCTCGAAACGCACGTTATGTGCCAAAAGGAGAAATTCGGAGCGTAAAACGCACGTTTTGTGCCAAAACTGAGCAAAAGCGGCGATTTTATGCACGAAACGCACGTTTTGTGCCAAAACTGAGCAAAAGCGGCGATTCTGTGCACGAAACGCACGTTTTGTGCCAAAACTGAGCAAAAACGGCGATTCTATGCACGAAACGCTCGTTTTGTGCCAAAACTGAGCAAAAGCGGCGATTCTGTGCACGAAACGCACGTTTTGTTGCAACACTGAGCAAAAACGGCGATTCTATGCACGAACCGCACGTTTTGTGCCAAAACTGAGCAAAAGCGGCGATTCTATACGCACGATAAGCACGTTTTGTGCCAAAACTGAGCATGAGCGGAGATTCTCTGCACGAAACGCAGGTTTTTATCCAAAACTGAGCAAAAGCGGCGATTCTGTGCACGAAACGCACGTTATGTGCCAAAAGGAGAAATTCGGAGCGTAAAACGCACGTTTTGTGCAAAACTGAGCAAAAGCGGCGATTTTATGCACGAAACGCACGTTTTGTGCCAAAACTGAGCAAAAGCGGCGATTCTGTGCACGAAACGCACGTTTTGTGCCAAAACTGAGCAAAAGCGGCTATTCTGTGCACGAAACACACGTATTGTGCCAAAAACTGAGCAAAAGCGGCGATTCTATGCTCGAAATGCACGTTTTGTGCAAAAACTGAGCAAAAGCGACGATTCTGTGCACGAAACGCACGTTTTGTGCCAAAACTGAGCAAAAGCGGCGATTCTGTGCACGAACCGCACCATTTGTGCAAAACTGAGCAAAAGCGGTGATTCTATGCACGAAAAGCACGTTTTGTGCCAAAACTGAGCATAAGCGGCGATTCTCTGCAGGGAACGCAGGTTTTTATTCAAAACTGAGCAAAAGCGGCGATTCTGTGCACGAAACGCACGTTTTGTTGCAAAACTGAGCAAAAGCGGCGATTCTGTGCACGAAACGCACGTATTGTGCCAAAACTGAGCAAAAGCGGCGATTCTATGCTCGAAATGCACGTTTGTGCCAAAACTGAGCAAAAGCGGCGATTCTGATCAGGAAACGCACGTTATGTGCCAAAAGGAGAAATTCGGAGCGTATAACGCCACGTTTTGTGCCAAAACTGAGCAAAAGCGGCGATTTTATGCACGAAACGCACGTTTTTGTGCCAAAACTGAGCAAAAGCGGCGATTTTATGCACGAAACGCACGTTTTGTGCCAAAACTGAGCAAAAACGGCGATTCTATGCACGAAACGCTCGTTTTGTGCCAAAACTGAGCAAAAGCGGCGATTCTATGCACGAAAAGCACGTTTTGTGCCAAAACTGAGCATAAGCGGCGATTCTCTGCACGAAACGCAGGTTTTTATTCAAAACTGAGCAAAAGCGGCGATTCTGTGCACGAAACGCACGTTTTGTTGCAAAACTGAGCAAAAACGGCGATTATGTGCACGAACCGCACGTTTTGTGCCAAAACTGAGCAAAAGCGGCGATTTTATACGCACGAAAAGCACGTTCTGTGCCAAAACTGAGCATAAGCGGAGATTCTCTGCACGAAACGCAGGTTTTTATCCAAAACTGAGCAAAAGCGGCGATTCTGTGCACGAAACGCACGTTATGAGCCAAAAGGAGAAATTCGGAGCGTAAAACGCACGTTTTGGGCCAAAACTGAGCAAAAGCGGCGATTTTATGCACGAAACGCACGTTTTGTGCCAAAACTGAGCAAAAGCGGCGATTCTGTGCACGAAACGCACGTTTTGTGCCAAAACTGTGCAAAAGCGGCTATTCTGTGCACGAAACACACCTATTGTGCCAAAACTGAGCAAAAGCGGCGATTCTATGCTCGAAATGCAGGTTTTTATCCAAAACTGAGCAAAAGCGGCGATTCTGTTCTCGAAACGCACGTTATGTGCCAAAAGGAGAAATTCGGAGCGTAAAACGCACGTTTTGTGCCAAAACTGAGCAAAAGCGGCGATTTTATGCACGAAACGCACGTTTTGTGCCAAAACTGAGCAAAAGCGGCGATTCTGTGCACGAAACGCACGTTTTGTTACAAAACTGAGCAAAAACGGCGATTATGTGCACGAACCGCACGTTTTGTGCCAAAACTGAGCAAAAGCGGCGATTTTATGCACGAAACGCACGTTTTGTGCCAAAACTGAGCAAAAGCGGCGATTCTGTGCACGAAACGCACGTTTTGTGCCAAAACTGAGCAAAAACGGCGATTCTATGCACGAAACGCTCGTTTTGTGCCAAAACTGAGCAAAAGCGGCGATTCTGTGCACGAAACGCACGTTTTGTGCCAAAACTGAGCATAAGCGGCGATTCTCTGCACGAAACGCAGGTTTTTATTCAAAACTGAGCAAAAGCGGCGATTCTGTGCACGAAACGCACGTTTTGTTGCAAAACTGAGCAAAAGCGGCTATTCTGTGCACGAAACGCACGTATTGAGCCAAAACTGAGCAAAAGCGGCGATTCTATGCTCGAAATGCACGTTTTGTGCCAAAACTGAGCAAAAGCGGCGATTCTGTGCACGAAACGCACGTGTTGCGATAAAACTGAACAAAAGCGGCGATTCTGTTCACGAAACGCACGTTTTGTTGCAAAACTGAGCAAAAACGGCGATTCTGTGCACGAAACGCACGTTTTTTTGCAAAACTGAGCAAAAGCGGCGATTCTGAACACGAAACGCACGTTATGTGCCAATAGGAGAAATTCGGAGCGTAACACGCACATTTTGTGCCAAAACTGAGTAAAAGCGGCGATTCTATGCACGAAACGCACGTTTTGTGCCAAAACTGAGCAAAAGCGGCGATTCTGTGCACGAAACGCACGTTTTGTGCCAAAACTGAGCAAAGGCGGCGATTCTATGCACGAAACGCTCGTTTTGTGCCAAAACTGAGCAAAAGCGGTGATTCTGTGCACGAAACGCACGTTTTGTTGCAAAACTGAGCAAAAACGGTGATTCTGTGCACGAACCGCACGTTTTGTGCCAAAACTGAGCAACAGCGGCGGTTCTATGCTCGAAATGCACGTTTTGTGCCAAAACTGAGCAAATGCGGCGATTCTGTGCACGAAACGCACGTTTTGTTGCAAAACTGAGCAAAAACGGCGATTCTGTGCACGAAACGCACGTTTTGTTGCAAAACTGAGCAAAAGCGGCTATTCTATGCTCGAAATGCACGTTTTTGTGCCAAAACTGAGCATAAGCGGCGATTCTCTGCACGAAACGCAAGTTTTTATCCAAAACTGAGCAAAAGCGGCGATTCTGTGCACGAAAGGCACGTTTTATGCCAAGAGCAGCAATTCGGTGCGTGGAACGCACGTCTTGTGCCAAAACTGAGCAAAAGCGGCGATTCTGTGCACGAAACGCACGTTTTGTGCCAAAGCTGAGCAAAAGCGGCGATTCTGTGCACAAAACGCACGTTTTGTGCCAAAACTGAGCAAAACCCGCGATTCTGTGCACGAAACGCACGTTTTAATGAAAGGGGAGCAATTCGGTGCGTGGAACGCACGTTTTGTGCCAAAACTGAGCAAAAGCGGCGATTCTGTGCACGAAACGCACGTTTTGTGAAAAAACTGAGCAAAAGCGGCTATTCTGTGCACGAAACGCACGTATTGTGCCAAAACTGAGCAAAAGCGGCGATTCTATGCTCGAAATGCACGTTTTGTGCCAAAACTGAGCAAAAGCGGCGATTCTGATCACGAAACGCACGTTATGTGCCAAAAGGAGAAATTCGGAGCGTAACACGCACGTTTTGTGCCAAAACTGAGCAAAAGCGGCGATTCTGTGCACGAAACGCACGTTATGTTGCAAAACTGAGCAAAAACGGCGATTCTGTGCACGAAGCCCACGTATTGTGCCAGAACTGAGCAAAAGCGGCGATTCTGATCACGAAACGCACGTTATGTGCCAAAAGGAGAAATTCGGAGCGTAACACGCACGTTTTGTGCCAAAACTGAGTAAAAGCGGCGATTCTTTACACGAAACGCACGTTTTGTGCCAAAACTGAGCAAAAGCGGCGATTCTGTGCAGGAAACGCAGGTTTTTATCCAAAACTGAGCAAATGCGGCGATTCTGATCACGAAACGCACGTTATGTGCCAAAAGGAGAAATTCGGAGCGTAACACGCACGTTTTGTGCCAAAACTGAGCAAAAGCGGCGATTCTGTGCACGAAACGCACGTTTTGTGCCAAAGCTGAGCAAAAGCGGCGATTCTGTGCACAAAACGCACGTTTTGTGCCAAAACTGAGCAAAACCCGCGATTCTGTGCACGAAACGCACGTTTTAATGAAAGAGGAGCAATTCGGTGCGTGGAACGCACGTTTTGTGCCAAAACTGAGCAAAAGCGGCGATTCTGTGCACGAAACGCACGTGTTGCGATAAAACTGAACAAAAGCGGCGATTCTGTTCACGAAACGCACGTTTTGTTGCAAAACTGAGCAAAAACGGCGATTCTGTGCACGAAACGCACGTTTTTTTGCAAAACTGAGCAAAAGCGGCGATTCTGAACACGAAACGCACGTTATGTGCCAATAGGAGAAATTCGGAGCGTAACACGCACATTTTGTGCCAAAACTGAGTAAAAGCGGCGATTCTATGCACGAAACGCACGTTTTGTGCCAAAACTGAGCAAAAGCGGCGATTCTGTGCACGAAACGCACGTTTTGTGCCAAAACTGAGCAAAGGCGGCGATTCTATGCACGAAACGCTCGTTTTGTGCCAAAACTGAGCAAAGCGGCGATTCTGTGCACGAAACGCACGTTTTGTTGCAAAACTGAGCAAAAACGGTGATTCTGTGCACGAACCGCACGTTTTGTGCCAAAACTGAGCAACAGCGGCGGTTCTATGCTCGAAATGCACGTTTTGTGCCTAAACTGAGCAAATGCGGCGATTCTGTGCACGAAACGCACGTTTTGTTGCAAAACTGAGCAAAAACGGCGATTCTGTGCACGAAACGCACGTTTTGTTGCAAAACTGAGCAAAAGCGGCTATTCTGTGCACGAAACGCACGTATTGAGCCAAAACTGAGCAAAAGCGGCGATTCTATACGCACGAAAAGCACGTTTTGTGCCAAAACTGAGCATAAGCGGCGATTTTATGCACGAAACGCACGTTTTGTGCCAAAACTGAGCAAAAGCGGCGATTCTATACGCACGAAAAGCACGTTTTGTGCCAAAACTGAGCATAAGCGGCGATTTTATGCACGAAACGCACGTTTTGTGCCAAAACTGAGCAAAAGCGGCGATTCTGTGCACGAAACGCACGTTTTGTGCCAAAACTGAGCAAAAGCGGCTATTCTGTGCACGAAACGCACGTATTGTGCCAAAACTGAGCAAAAGCGGCGATTCTATGCTCGAAATGCACGTTTTGTGTCAAAACTGAGCAAAAGCGGCGATTCTGATCACGAAACGCACGTTATGTGCCAAAAGGAGAAATTCGGAGCGTAACACGCACGTTTTGTGCCAAAACTGAGTAAAAGCGGCGATTCTAAGCACGAAACGATCGTCCTGTGCCAAAACTGAGCAAAAGCGGCGATTCTGTGCAGGAAACGCATGTATTGTGCCAAAACTGAGCAAAAGCGGCGATTCTATGTTCGAAATGCACGTTTTGTGCCAAAACTGAGCAAAAGCGGCGATTCTATGCTCGGAATGCACGTTTTGTGCCAAAACTGAGCAAAAGCTGCGATTCTGATCACGAAACGCACGTTATGTGCCAAAACTGAGCAAAAGCGGCGATTCTATGCTCGAAATGCACGTTTTGTGCCAAAACTGTGCATAAGCGGCGATTCTGTGCACGAAACGCACGTTTTGTGTAAAAACTGAGCAAAAGCGACGATTCTATGCACGAAACGCTCGTTTTGTGCCAAAACTGAGCAAAAGCGGCGATTCTGTGCACGAAACGCACGTTTTGCTGCAAAACTGAGCAAAAACGGCGATTCTGTGCACGAAACGCACGTTTTGATGCAAAACTGAGCAAAAGCGGCTATTCTGTGCACGAAACGCACGTATTGAGCCAAAACTGAGCAAAAGCGGCGATTCTATGCTCGAAATGCACGTTTTGTGCCAAAACTGAGCAAAAGCGGCGATTCTGTGCACGAAGCGCACGTTATGTGCCAAAACTGAGCAAAAGCGGCGTTTCTGTGCACAAAACGCACGTTTTGCTGCAAAACTGAGCAAAAACGGCGATTCTGTGCACGAAACGCACGTTTTGATGCAAAACTGAGCAAAAGCGGCTATTCTGTGCACGAAACGCACGTATTGTGCCAAAACTGAGCAAAAGCGGCGATTCTGTGCACGAAACGCACGTATTGTGCCAAAACTGACCAAAAGCGGCGATTCTATGCTCGAAATGCACGTTTTGTGCCAAAACTGAGCATAAGCGGCGATTCTCTGCACGAAACGCAAGTTTTTATCCAAAACTGAGCAAAAGCGGCGATTCTGTGCACGAAAGGCACGTTTTATGCCAAGAGCAGCAATTCGGTGCGTGGAACGCACGTCTTGTGCCAAAACTGAGCAAAAGCGGCGATTCTGTGCACGAAACGCACGTTTTGTGCCAAAGCTGAGCAAAAGCGGCGATTCTGTGCACAAAACGCACGTTTTGTGCCAAAACTGAGCAAAAGCGGCGATTCTGTGCACGAAACGCACGTTATGTGCCAAAACTGAGCAAAAGCGGCGATTCTGTGCACAAAACGCACGTTTTGCTGCAAAACTGAGCAAAAACGGCGATTCTGTGCACGAAACGCACGTTTTGATGCAAAACTGAGCAAAAGCGGCTATTCTGTGCACGAAACGCACGTATTGTGCCAAAACTGAGCAAAAGCGGCGATTCTGTGCACGAAACGCACGTATTGTGCCAAAACTGACCAAAAGCGGCGATTCTATGCTCGAAATGCACGTTTTGTGCCAAAACTGAGCATAAGCGGCGATTCTCTGCACGAAACGCAAGTTTTTATCCAAAACTGAGCAAAAGCGGCGATTCTGTGCACGAAAGGCACGTTTTATGCCAAGAGCAGCAATTCGGTGCGTGGAACGCACGTCTTGTGCCAAAACTGAGCAAAAGCGGCGATTCTGTGCACGAAACGCACGTTTTGTGCCAAAGCTGAGCAAAAGCGGCGATTCTGTGCACAAAACGCACGTTTTGTGCCAAAACTGAGCAAAACCCGCGATTCTGTGCACGAAACGCACGTTTTAATGAAAGAGGAGCAATTCGGTGCGTGGAACGCACGTTTTGTGCCAAAACTGAGCAAAAGCGGCGATTCTGTGCACGAAACGCACGTTTTGTGAAAAAACTGAGCAAAAGCGGCTATTCTGTGCACGAAACGCACGTATTGTGCCAAAACTGAGCAAAAGCGGCGATTCTATGCTCGAAATGCACGTTTTGTGCCAAAACTGAGCAAAAGCGGCGATTCTGATCACGAAACGCACGTTATGTGCCAAAAGGAGAAATTCGGAGCGTAACACGCACGTTTTGTGCCAAAACTGAGCAAAAGCGGCGATTCTGTGCACGAAACGCACGTTATGTTGCAAAACTGAGCAAAAACGGCGATTCTGTGCACGAAGCCCACGTATTGTGCCAGAACTGAGCAAAAGCGGCGATTCTGATCACGAAACGCACGTTATGTGCCAAAAGGAGAAATTCGGAGCGTAACACGCACGTTTTGTGCCGAAACTGAGTAAAAGCGGCGATTCTATACACGAAACGCACGTTTTGTGCCAAAACTGAGCAAAAGCGGCGATTCTGTGCAGGAAACGCAGGTTTTTATCCAAAACTGAGCAAATGCGGCGATTCTGTGCACGAAACGCACGTTATGTGCCAAAAGGAGAAATTCGGACCGTAAAACGCACGTTTTGTTCCAAACCTGGGCAAAAGCGGCGATTCTGTGCACGAAACACAGGATTTGTGCCAAAACTAAGCAAAAGCGACGATTCTCTGCACGAAACGCACGTTTTGTGCCAAAAATGAGCAAAAGCGGCGATTCTGTGCACGAAACGCACGTTATGTGCCAAAAGGAGAAATTCGGAGCGTAACACGCACGTTTTGTGTCAAAACTGAGTAAAAGCGGCGATACTGTGCACGAACCGCACTTTTTGTGCCAAAACTGAGCAAGAGCGGCGATTCTATACGCACGAAACGCACGTATTGTGCCAAAACTGAGCAAAAGCGGCGATTCTATGCTCGAAATGCACGTTTTGTGCCAAAACTGAGCAAAAGCGGCGATTCTGATCACGAAACGCACGTTATGTGCCAAAAGGAGAAATTCGGAGCGTAACACGCACATTTTGTGCCAAAACTGAGTAAAAGCGGCGATTCTATGCACGAAACGCTCGTTTTGTGCCAAAACTGAGCAAAAGCGGCGATTCTGTGCACGAAACGCACGTATTGTGCCAAAACTGAGCAAAAGCGGCGATTCTATGCTCGAAATGCACGTTTTGTGCAAAAACTGAGCAAAAGCGGCGATTCTGTGCACGAAACGCACGTATTGTGCCAAAACTGAGCAAGAGCGGCGATTCCATGCTCGAAATGCACGTTTTGTGCAAAAACTGAGCAAAAGCGACGATTCCGTGCACGAAACGGACGTTTTGTGCCAAAACTGAGCAAAAGCGGCGATTCTGGGCACGAAACGCACGTGTTGCGCCAAAACTGAACAAAAGCGGCGATTCTGTGCACGAAACGCACGTATTGTGCCAAAACTGAGCAAAAGCGGCGATTCTATGCTCGAAATGCACGTTTTGTGCCAAAACTGAGCATAAGCGGCGATTCTCTGCACGAAACGCAGGTTTTTATCAAAAACTGAGCAAAAGCGGCGATTCTGTGCACGAAAGGCACGTTTTATGCCAAGAGCAGCAATTCGGTGCGTGGAACGCACGTCTTGTGCCAAAACTGAGCAAAAGCGCCGATTCTGTGCACGAAACGCACGTTTTGTGCCAAAACTGAGCATAAGCGGCGATTCTCTGCACGAAACGCAGGTTTTTATCCAAAACTGAGCAAAAGCGGCGATTCTGTGCACGAAACGCACGTTATGTGCCAAAAGGAGAAATTCGGAGCGTAAAACGCACGTTTTGTGCCAAAACTGAGCAAAAGCGGCGATTTTATGCACGAGACGCACGTTTTGTGCCAAAACTGAGCAAAAGCGGCGATTCTGTGCACGAAACGCACGTTTTGTGCCAAAACTGAGCAAAGGCGGCGATTCTATGCACGAAACGCTCGTTTTGTGCCAAAACTGAGCAAAAGCGGCTATTCTGTGCACGAAACGCACGTATTGTGCCAAAACTGAGCAAAAGCGGCGATTCTATGCTCGAAATGCACGTATTGAGCCAAAACTGAGCAAAAGCGGCGATTCTATGCTCGAAATGCACGTTTTGTGCCAAAACTGAGCAAAAGCGGCGATTCTGTGCACGAAACGCACGTGTTGCGCCAAAACTGAACAAAAGCGGCGATTCTGTTCTCGAAACGCACGTATTGTGCCAAAACTGAGCAAAAGCGGCGATTCTATGCTCGAAATGCACGTTGTGTACCAAAACTGAGCATAAGCGGCGATTCTCTGCACGAAACGCAGGTTTTTATCAAAAACTGAGCAAAAGCGGCGATTCTGTGCACGAAACGCACGTTTTGTTGCAAAACTGAGCAAAAGCGGCTATTCTGTGCAGGAAACGCACGTATTGAGCCAAAACTGAGCAAAAGCGGCGATTCTATGCTCGAAATGCACGTTTTGTGCCAAAACTGAGCATAAGCGGCGATTCTCTGCACGAAACGCAGGTTTTTATCAAAAACTGAGCAAAAGCGGCGATTCTGTGCACGAAAGGAACGTGTTATGCCAAGAGCAGCAATTCGGTGCGTGGAACGCACGTCTTGTGCCAAAACTGAGCAAAAGCGGCGATTCTGTGCACGAAACGCTCGTTTTGTGCCAAAACTGAGCAAAAGCGGCGATTCTGTGCACGAAACGCACGTTTTGTTGCAAAACTGAGCAAAAACGGCGATTCTGTGCACGAAACGCACGTTTTGGTGCAAAACTGAGCAAAAGTGGCGATTCTGAACACGAAACGCACGTTTTGTGCCAAAACTGAGCAAAAGCGGCGATTCTGTGCACGAACCGCACGTTTTGTGCCAAAACTGAGCAAAAGCGGCGATTCTATGCACGAAAAGCACGTTTTGTGCCAAAACTGAGCATAAGCGGCGATTCTCTGCACGAAACGCAGGTTTTTATCCAAAACTGAGCAAAAGCGGCGATTCTGTGCACGAAACGCACGTTATGTGCCAAAAGGAGAAATTCGGAGCGTAAAACGTAGGTTTTTATCCAAAACTGAGCAAAAGCGGCGATTCTGTGCACGAAACGCACGTTATGTGCCAAAAGGAGAAATTCGGAGCGTAAAACGCACGTTTTGTGCCAAAACTGAGCAAAAACGACGGTTCTATGCACGAAACGCTCGTTTTGCGCCAAAACTGAGCAAAAGCGGCGATTCTGTGCACGAAACGCACGTTTTGTTGCAAAACTGAGCAAAAACGGCGATTCTGTGCACGAACCGCACGTTTTGTGCCAAAACTGAGCAAAAGCGGCGATTCTATACGCACGAAAAGCACGTTTTGTGCCAAAACTGAGCATAAGCGGCGATTTTATGCACGAAACGCACGTTTTGTGCCAAAACTGAGCAAAAGCGGCGATTCTGTGCACGAAACGCACGTTTTGTGCCAAAACTGAGCAAAAGCGGCTATTCTGTGCACGAAACGCACGTATTGTGCCAAAACTGAGCAAAAGCGGCGATTCTATGCTCGAAATGCACGTTTTGTGTCAAAACTGAGCAAAAGCGGCGATTCTGATCACGAAACGCACGTTATGTGCCAAAAGGAGAAATTCGGAGCGTAACACGCACATTTTGTGCCAAAACTGAGTAAAAGCGGCGATTCTATGCACGAAACGCTCGTTTTGTGCCAAAACTGAGCAAAAGCGGCGATTCTGTGCACGAAACACACGTATTGTGCCAAAACTGAGTAAAAGCGGCGATTCTATGCTCGAAATGCACGTTTTGTGCAAAACTGAGCAAAAACGGCGATTCTGTGCACGAACCGCACGTTTTGTGCCAAAACTGAGCAAAAGCGGCGATTCTATACGCACGAAAAGCACGTTTTGTGCCAAAACTGAGCATAAGCGGCGATTTTATGCACGAAACGCACGTTTTGTGCCAAAACTGAGCAAAAGCGGCGATTCTGTGCACGAAACGCACGTTTTGTGCCAAAACTGAGCAAAAGCGGCTATTCTGTGCACGAAACGCACGTATTGTGCCAAAACTGAGCAAAAGCGGCGATTCTATGCTCGAAATGCACGTTTTGTGTCAAAACTGAGCAAAAGCGGCGATTCTGACCACGAAACGCACGTTATGTGCCAAAAGGAGAAATTCGGAGCGTAACACGCACGTTTTGTGCCAAAACTGAGTAAAAGCGGCGATTCTAAGCACGAAACGATCGTTCTGTGCCAAAACTGAGCAAAAGCGGCGATTCTGTGCAGGAAACGCACGTATTGTGCCAAAACTGAGCAAAAGCGGCGATTCTATGCTCGAAATGCACGTTTTGTGCCAAAACTGTGCATAAGCGGCGATTCTGTGCACGAAACGCACGTTTTGTGTAAAAACTGAGCAAAAGCGGCGATTCTATGCACGAAACGATCGTTTTGTGCCAAAACTGAGCAAAAGCGGCGATTCTGTGCACGAAACGCACGTTTTGTGCCAAAACTGAGCAAAAGCGGCGATTCTATACGCACGAAGAGCACGTTTTGTGCCAAAACTGAGCATAAGCGGCGATTTTATGCACGAAACGCACGTTTTGTGCCAAAACTGAGCAAAAGCGGCGATTCTGTGCACGAAACGCACGTTTTGTGCCAAAACTGAGCAAAAGCGGCTATTCTGTGCACGAAACGCACGTATTGTGCCAAAACTGAGCAAAAGCGGCGATTCTATGCTCGAAATGCACGTTTTGTGTCAAAACTGAGCAAAAGCGGCGATTCTGATCACGAAACGCACGATATGTGCCAAAAGGAGAAATTCGGAGCGTAACACGCACGTTTTGTGCCAAAACTGAGTAAAAGCGGCGATTCTAAGCACGAAACGATCGTTCTGTGCCAAAACTGAGCAAAAGCGGCGATTCTGTGCAGGAAACGCACGTATTGTGCCAAAACTGAGCAAAAGCGGCGATTCTATGTTCGAAATGCACGTTTTGTGCCAAAACTGAGCAAAAGCGGCGATTCTATGCTCGGAATGCACGTTTTGTGCCAAAACTGTGCATAAGCGGCGCTTCTGTGCACGAAACGCACGTTTTGTGTAAAAACTGAGCAAAAGCGGCGATTCTATGCACGAAACGCTCGTTTTGTGCCAAAACTGAGCAAAAGCGGCGATTCTGTGCACGAAACGCACGTTTTGTGCCAAAACTGAGCAAAAGCGGCGATTCTATACGCACGAAAAGCACGTTTTGTGCCAAAACTGAGCATAAGCGGCGATTTTATGCACGAAACGCACGTTTTGTGCCAAAACTGAGCAAAAGCGGCGATTCTGTGCACGAAACGCACGTTTTGTGCCAAAACTGAGCAAAAGCGGCGATTCTGTGCACAAAACGCACGTTTTGTTGCAAAACTGAGCAAAAACGGCGATTCTGTGCACGAACCGCACGTTTTGTGCCAAAACTGAGCAAAAGCGGCGATTCTATACGCACGAAAAGCACGTTTTGTGCCAAAACTGAGCATAAGCGGCGATTTTATGCACGAAACGCACGTTTTGTGCCAAAACTGAGCAAAAGCGGCGATTCTGTGCACGAAACGCACGTTTTGTGCCAAAACTGAGCAAAAGCGGCTATTCTGTGCACGAAACGCACGTATTGTGCCAAAACTGAGCAAAAGCGGCGATTCTATGCTCGAAATGCACGTTTTGTGTCAAAACTGAGCAAAAGCGGCGATTCTGATCACGAAACGCACGTTATGTGCCAAAAGGAGAAATTCGGAGCGTAACACGCACGTTTTGTGCCAAAACTGAGTAAAAGCGGCGATTCTAAGCACGAAACGATCGTTCTGTGCCAAAACTGAGCAAAAGCGGCGATTCTGTGCAGGAAACGAACATATTGTGCCAAAACTGAGCAAAAGCGGCGATTCTATGTTCGAAATGCACGTTTTGTGGCAAAACTGAGCAAAAGCGGCGATTCTATACGCACGAAAAGCACGTTTTGTGCCAAAACTGAGCATAAGCGGCGATTTTATGCACGAAACGCACGTTTTGTGCCAAAACTGAGCAAAAGCGGCGATTCTGATCACGAAACGCACGTTATGTGCCAAAACTGAGCAAAAGCGGCGATTCTATGCTCGAAATGCACGTTTTGTGCCAAAACTGAGCAAAAGCGGCGATTCTGATCACGAAACGCACGTTATGTGCCAAAAGGAGAAATTCGGAGCGTAACACGCACGTTTTGTGCCAAAACTGAGCAAAAGCGGCGATTCTGTGCACGAAACGCACGTTATGTTGCAAAACTGAGCAAAAACGGCGATTCTGTGCACGAAGCCCACGTATTGTGCCAGAACTGAGCAAAAGCGGCGATTCTGTGCACGAAGCGCACGTTATGTGCCAAAAGGAGATATTCGGTGCGTAAAACGCACGTTTTGTGCCAAAACTGAGTAAAAGCGGCGATTCTATACACGAAACGCACGTTTTGTGCCAAAACTGAGCAAAAGCGGCGATTCTGTGCACGAAACGCACGTTTTGCGCCAAAACTGAGCAAAAGCGGCGATTCTGTGCACGAACCGCACGTTTTGTGCCAAAACTGAGCAAAAGCGGCGATTCTATGCACGCAAAGCACGTTTTGTGCCAAAACTGAGCATAAGCGGCGATTCTCTGCACGAAACGCAGGTTTTTATCCAAAACTGAGCAAAAGCGGCGATTCTGTGCACGAAACGCACGTTATGTGCCAAAAGGAGAAATTCGGAGCGTAAAACGCACGTTTTGTGCCAAAACTGAGCAAAGCGGCGATTTTATGCACGAAACGCACGTTTTGTGCCAAAACTGAGCAAAAGCGGCGATTCTGTGCACGAAACGCACGTTTTGTGCCAAAACTGAGCAAAAACGGCGATTCTATGCACGAAACGCTCGTCTTGTGCCAAAACTGAGCAAAAGCGGCGATTCTGTGCACGAAACGCACGTTTTGATGCAAAACTGAGCAAAAACGGCGATTCTGTGCACGAACCGCACGTTTTGTGCCAAAACTGAGCAAAAGCGGCGATTCTATACGCACGAAAAGCACGTTTTGTGCCAAAACTGAGCATAAGCGGCGATTCTCTGCACGAAACGCACGTTTTGTGCCAAAACTGAGCAAAAGCGGCGATTCTGTGCACGAAACACACGTATTGTGCCAAAACTGAGCAAAAGCGGCGATTCTATGCTCGAAATGCACGTTTTGTGCAAAAACTGAGCAAGAGCGACGATTCTGTGCACGAAACGCACGTTTTGTGCCAAAACTGAGCAAAAGCGGCGATTCTGTGCACGAACCGCACGTTTTGTGCCAAAACTGAGCAAAAGCGGCGATTCTATGCACGCAAAGCACGTTTTGTGCCAAAACTGAGCATAAGCGGCGATTCTCTGCACGAAACGCAGGTTTTTATCCAAAACTGAGCAAAAGCGGCGATTCTGTGCACGAAACGCACGTTATGTGCCAAAAGGAGAAATTCGGAGCGTAAAACGCACGTTTTGTGCCAAAACTGAGCAAAGCGGCGATTTTATGCACGAAACGCACGTTTTGTGCCAAAACTGAGCAAAAGCGGCGATTCTGTGCACGAAACGCTCGTTTTGTGCCAAAACTGAGCAAAAACGGCGATTCTATGCACGAAACGCTCGTCTTGTGCCAAAACTGAGCAAAAGCGGCGATTCTGTGCACGAAACGCACGTTATGTGCCAAAAGGAGAAATTCGGAGCGTAACACGCACGTTTTGTGTCAAAACTGAGTAAAAGCGGCGATTCTATGCACGAAACGCTCGTTTTGTGCCAAAACTGAGCAAAAGCGGCGATTCTATGCTCGAAATGCACGTTTTGTGCCAAAACTGAGCAAAAGCGGCGATTCTGTGCACGAAACGCATGTGTTGAGCCAAAACTGAACAAAAGCGGCGATTCTGTGCAAGAAACGCACGTTATGTGCTAAAAGGAGAAATTCGGAGCGCAAAACGCACGTTTTGTGCCAAAACTGAGCAAAAGCGGCTATTCTGTGCACGAAACGCACGTATTGTGAAAAAACTGAGCAAAAGCGGCGATTCTATGCACGAAATGCACGTTTTGTGCCAAAACTGAGCAAAAGCGGCGATTCTGATCACGAAACGCACGTCATGTGCCAAAAGGAGAAATTCGGAGCGCAAAACGCACGTTTTGTGCCAAAACTGAGCAAAAGCGGCGATTCTGTGCACGAAACGCACGTTATGTGCCAAAACTGAGCAAAAGCGGCGATTCTGTGCACGAAACGCACGTTTTGCTGCAAAACTGAGCAAAAACGGCGATTCTGTGCACGAAACGCACGTTTTGATGCAAAACTGAGCAAAAGCGGCTATTCTGTGCACGAAACGCACGTATTGTACCAAAACTGAGCAAAAGCGGCGATTCTGTGCACGAAACGCACGTTATGTGCCAAAAGGAGAAATTCGGAGCGTAACACGCACGTTTTGTGTCAAAACTGAGTAAAAGCGGCGATTCTGTGCACGAACCGCACGTTTTGTGCCAAAACTGAGCAAGAGCGGCGATTCTATACGCACGAAACGCACGTATTGTGCCAAAACTGAGCAAAAGCGGCGATTCTATGCTCGAAATGCACGTTTTGTGCCAAAACTGAGCAAAAGCGGCGATTCTGATCACGAAACGCACGTTATGTGCCAAAAGGAGAAATTCGGAGCGTAACACGCACGTTTTGTGCCAAAACTGAGCAAAAGCGGCGATTCTGTGCACGAAACGCACGTTATGTTGCAAAACTGAGCAAAAACGGCGATTCTGTGCACGAAGCCCACGTATTGTGCCAGAACTGAGCAAAAGCGGCGATTCTGTGCACGAAGCGCACGTTATGTGCCAAAAGGAGATATTCGGTGCGTAAAACGCACGTTTTGTGCCAAAACTGAGTAAAAGCGGCGATTCTATACACGAAACGCACGTTTTGTGCCAAAACTGAGCATAAGCAGCGATTCTCTGCACGAAACGCAGGTTTTTATCCAAAACTGAGCAAAAGCGGCGATTCTGTGCACGAAACGTACGTTTTATGCTAAGAGGAGCAATTCGGTGCGTGGAACGCACGTTTTGTGCCAAAACTGAGCAAAAGCGGCGATTCTGTGCACGAAACGCACGTTTTGTGCCAAAACTGAGCAAAAGCGGCTATTCTGTGCACGAAACGCACGTATTGTGCCAAAACTGAGCAAAAGCGGCGATTCTATGCACGAAATGCACGTTTTGTGCCAAAACTGAGCATAAGCGGCGATTCTCTGCACGAAACGCAGGTTTTTATCCAAAACTGAGCAAAAGCGGCGATTCTGTGCACGAAACGCACGTTATGTGCCAAAACGAGAAATTCGGAGCGTAAAACGCACGTTTTGTTCCAAAACTGGGCAAAAGCGGCGATTCTGTGCACGAAACACAGGATTTGTGCCAAAACTAAGCAAAAGCGACGATTCTGTGCACGAAACGCACGTTTTGTGCCAAAACTGAGCAAAAGCGGCGATTCTGTGCACGACCCGCTCGTTTTGTGCCAAAACTGAGCAAAAGCGGCTATTCTGTGCACGAAACGCACGTATTGTGAAAAAACTGAGCAAAAGCGGCGATTCTATGCACGAAATGCACGTTTTGTGCCAAAACTGAGCAAAAGCGGCGATTCTGATCACGAAACGCACGTTATGTGCCAAAAGGAGAAATTCGGAGCGTAAAACGCACGTTGTGTGCCAAAACTGGGCAAAAGCGGCGATTCTATGCACGAAATGCACGTTTTGTGCCAAAACTGAGCATTAGCGGCGATTCTCTGCACGAAACGCAGGTTTTTATCCAAAACTGAGCAAAAGCGGCGATTCTGTGCACGAAACGCACGTTATGTGCCAAAAGGAGAAATTCGGAGCGTAACACGCACGTTTTGTGTCAAAACTGAGTAAAAGCGGCGATTCTGTGCACGAACCGCACGTTTTGTGCCAAAACTGAGCAAGAGCGGCGATTCTATACGCACGAAACGCACGTATTGTGCCAAAACTGAGCAAAAGCGGCGATTCTATGCTCCAAATGCACGTTTTGTGCCAAAACTGAGCAAAAGCGGCGATTCTGATCACGAAACGCACGTTATGTGCCAAAAGGAGAAATTCGGAGCGTAACACGCACGTTTTGTGCCAAAACTGAGCAAAAGCGGCGATTCTGTGCACGAAACGCACGTTATGTTGCAAAACTGAGCAAAAACGGCGATTCTGTGCACGAAGCCCACGTATTGTGCCAGAACTGAGCAAAAGCGGCGATTCTGTGCACGAAACGTACGTTTTATGCTAAGAGGAGCAATTCGGTGCGTGGAACGCACGTTTTGTGCCAAAACTGAGCAAAAGCGGCGATTCTGTGCACGAAACGCACGTTTTGTGCCAAAACTGAGCAAAAGCGGCTATTCTGTGCACGAAACGCACGTATTGTGCCAAAACTGAGCAAAAGCGGCGATTCTATGCACGAAATGCACGTTTTGTGCCAAAACTGAGCATAAGCGGCGATTCTCTGCACGAAACGCAGGTTTTTATCCAAAACTGAGCAAAAGCGGCGATTCTGTGCACGAAACGCACGTTATGTGCCAAAACGAGAAATTCGGAGCGTAAAACGCACGTTTTGTTCCAAAACTGGGCAAAAGCGGCGATTCTGTGCACGAAACACAGGATTTGTGCCAAAACTAAGCAAAAGCGACGATTCTGTGCACGAAACGCACGTTTTGTGCCAAAACTGAGCAAAAGCGGCGATTCTGTGCACGACCCGCTCGTTTTGTGCCAAAACTGAGCAAAAGCGGCTATTCTGTGCACGAAACGCACGTATTGTGAAAAAACTGAGCAAAAGCGGCGATTCTATGCACGAAATGCACGTTTTGTGCCAAAACTGAGCAAAAGCGGCGATTCTGATCACGAAACGCACGTTATGTGCCAAAAGGAGAAATTCGGAGCGTAAAACGCACGTTGTGTGCCAAAACTGGGCAAAAGCGGCGATTCTATGCTCGAAATGCACGTTTTGTGCCAAAACTGAGCATAAGCGGCGATTCTCTGCACGAAACGCAGGTTTTTATCCAAAACTGAGCAAAAGCGGCGATTCTGTGCACGAAACGCACGTTTTATGCCAAGAGGAGCAATTCGGTGCGTGGAACGCACGGTTTGTGCCAAAACTGAGCATAAGCGGCGATTCTCTGCACGAAACGCAGGTTTTTATCCAAAACTGAGCAAAAGCGGCGATTCTGTGCACGACACGCACGTTTTATGCCAAGAGGAGCAATTCGGTGCGTGGAACGCACGTTTTGTGCCAAAACTGAGCATAAGCGGCGATTCTCTGCACGAAACGCAGGTTTTTATCCAAAACTGAGCAAAAGCGGCGATTCTATGCACGAAAAGCTCGTTTTGTGCCAAAACTGAGCATAAGCGGCGATTCTCTGCACGAAACGCAGGTTTTTATCCAAAACTGAGCAAAAGCGGCGATTCTGTGCACGAAACGCACGTTTTATGCTAAGAGGAGCAATTCGGTGCGTGGAACGCACGTTTTGTGCCAAAACTGAGCAAAAGCGGCGATTCTGTGCACGAAACGCACGTTTTGTGCTAAAACTGAGCAAAAGCGGCGATTCTGTGTACGAAACGCACGTGTTGCGCCATAACTGAACAAAAGCGGCGATTCTGTGCACGAAACGCACGTATTGTGCCAAAACTGAGCAAAAGCGGCGATTCTATGCTCGAAACGCTCGTTTTGTGCCAAAACTGAGCAAAAGCGGCGATTCTGTGCACGAAACGCACGTATTGTGCCAAAACTGAGCATAAGCGGCGATTCTCTGCACGAAAGGCAGGTTTTTATCCAAAACTGAGCAAAAGCGGCGATTCTGTGCACGAAACGCACGTTATGTGCCAAAAGGAGAAATTCGGAGCGCAAAACGCACGTTTTGTGCAAAAACTGAGCAAAAGCGGCGATTCTGTGCACGAAACGCACGGTTTGTGCAAAAACTGAGCAAAAGCGGCGATTCTGTGCACGAAACGCACGTTTTGTGCCAAAACTGAGCAAAAGCGGCGATTCTGTGCACGAAACACACGTATTGTGCCAAAACTGAGCAAAAGCGGCGATTCTATGCTCGAAATGCACGTTTTGTGCAAAAACTGAGCAAAAGCGACGATTCTGTGCACGAAACGCACGTTTTGTGCCAAAACTGAGCAAAAGCGGCTATTCTGTGCACGAAACGCACGTATTGTGCCAAAACTGAGCAAAAGCGGCGATTCTATGCACGAAATGCACGTTTTGTGCCAAAACTGAGCATAAGCGGCGATTCTCTGCACGAAACGCAGGTTTTTATCCAAAACTGAGCAAAAGCGGCGATTCTGTGCACGAAACGCACGTTATGTGCCAAAACCAGAAATTCGGAGCGTAAAACGCACGGTTTGTTCCAAAACTGGGCAAAAGCGGCGATTCTGTGCACGAAACACAGGATTTGTGCCAAAACTAAGCAAAAGCGACGATTCTGTGCACGAAACGCACGTTTTGTGCCAAAACTGAGCAAAAGCGGCGATTCTGTGCACGACCCGCTCGTTTTGTGCCAAAACTGAGTAAAAGCGGCGATTCTGATCACGAAACGCACGTTATGTGCCAAAAGGAGAAATTCGGAGCGTAACACGCACGTTTTGTGTCAAAACTGAGTAAAAGCGGCGATTCTATGCACGAAACGCTCGTTTTGTGCCAAAACTGAGCAAAAGCGGCGATTCTATGCTCGAAATGCACGTTTTGTGCCAAAACTGAGCAAAAGCGGCGATTCTGATCACGAAACGCACGTCATGTGCCAAAAGGAGAAATTCGGAGCGCAAAACGCACGTTTTGTGCCAAAACTGAGCAAAAGCGGCTATTCTGTTCACGAAACGCACGTATTGTGAAAAAACTGAGCAAAAGCGGCGATTCTATGCACGAAATGCACGTTTTGTGCCAAAACTGAGCAAAAGCGGCGATTCTGATCACGAAACGCACGTTATGTGCCAAAAGGAGAAATTCGGAGCGTAAAACGCACGTTGTGTGCCAAAACTGGACAAAAGCGGCGATTCTATGCTCGAAATGCACGTTTTGTGCCAAAACTGAGCATAAGCGGCGATTCTCTGCACGAAACGCAGGTTTTTATCCAAAACTGAGCAAAAGCGGCGATTCTGTGCACGAAACGCACGTTTTATGCCAAGAGGAGCAATTCGGTGCGTGGAACGCACGGTTTGTGCCAAAACTGAGCATAAGCGGCGATTCTCTGCACGAAACGCAGGTTTTTATCCAAAACTGAGCAAAAGCGGCGATTCTGTGCACGACACGCACGTTTTATGCCAAGAGGAGCAATTCGGTGCGTGGAACGCACGTTTTGTGCCAAAACTGAGCATAAGCGGCGATTCTCTGCACGAAACGCACGTTTTGTGCTAAAACTGAGCAAAAGCGGCGATTCTGTGCACGAAACGCACGTGTTGCGCCATAACTGAACAAAAGCGGCGATTCTGTGCACGAAACGCACGTATTGTGCCAAAACTGAGCAAAAGCGGCGATTCTATGCTCGAAACGCTCGTTTTGTGCCAAAACTGAGCAAAAGCGGCGATTCTGTGCACGAAACGCACGTATTGTGCCAAAACTGAGCATAAGCGGCGATTCTCTGCACGAAAGGCAGGTTTTTATCCAAAACTGAGCAAAAGCGGCGATTCTGTGCACGAAACGCACGTTATGTGCCAAAAGGAGAAATTCGGAGCGCAAAACGCACGTTTTGTGCAAAAACTGAGCAAAAGCGGCGATTCTGTGCACGAAACGCACGTTTTGTGCAAAAACTGAGCAAAAGCGGCGATTCTGTGCACGAAACGCACGTTTTGTGCCAAAACTGAGCAAAAGCGGCGATTCTGTGCACGAAACACACGTATTGTGCCAAAACTGAGCAAAAGCGGCGATTCTATGCTCGAAATGCACGTTTTGTGCAAAAACTGAGCAAAAGCGACGATTCTGTGCACGAAACGCACGTTTTGTGCCAAAACTGAGCAAAAGCGGCTATTCTGTGCACGAAACGCACGTATTGTGCCAAAACTGAGCAAAAGCGGCGATTCTATGCACGAAATGCACGTTTTGTGCCAAAACTGAGCATAAGCGGCGATTCTCTGCACGAAACGCAGGTTTTTATCCAAAACTGAGCAAAAGCGGCGATTCTGTGCACGAAACGCACGTTATGTGCCAAAACGAGAAATTCGGAGCGTAAAACGCACGTTTTGTTCCAAAACTGGGCAAAAGCGGCGATTCTGTGCACGAAACACAGGATTTGTGCCAAAACTAAGCAAAAGCGACGATTCTGTGCACGAAACGCACGTTTTGTGCCAAAACTGAGCAAAAGCGGCGATTCTGTGCACGACCCGCTCGTTTTGTGCCAAAACTGAGTAAAAGCGGCGATTCTGATCACGAAACGCACGTTATGTGCCAAAAGGAGAAATTCGGAGCGTAACACGCACGTTTTGTGTCAAAACTGAGTAAAAGCGGCGATTCTATGCACGAAACGCTCGTTTTGTGCCAAAACTGAGCAAAAGCGGCGATTCTATGCTCGAAATGCACGTTTTGTGCCAAAACTGAGCAAAAGCGGCGATTCTGATCACGAAACGCACGTTATGTGCCAAAAGGAGAAATTCGGAGCGTAAAACGCACGTTGTGTGCCAAAACTGGGCAAAAGCGGCGATTCTATGCTCGAAATGCACGTTTTGTGCCAAAACTGAGCATAAGCGGCGATTCTCTGCACGAAACGCAGGTTTTTATCCAAAACTGAGCAAAAGCGGCGATTCTGTGCACGAAACGCACGTTTTATGCCAAGAGGAGCAATTCGGTGCGTGGAACGCACGGTTTGTGCCAAAACTGAGCATAAGCGGCGATTCTCTGCACGAAACGCAGGTTTTTATCCAAAACTGAGCAAAAGCGGCGATTCTGTGCACGACACGCACGTTTTATGCCAAGAGGAGCAATTCGGTGCGTGGAACGCACGTTTTGTGCCAAAACTGAGCATAAGCGGCGATTCTCTGCACGAAACGCAGGTTTTTATCCAAAACTGAGCAAAAGCGGCGATTCTATGCACGAAAAGCTCGTTTTGTGCCAAAACTGAGCATAAGCGGCGATTCTCTGCACGAAACGCAGGTTTTTATCCAAAACTGAGCAAAAGCGGCGATTCTGTGCACGAAACGCACGTTTTATGCTAAGAGGAGCAATTCGGTGTGTGGAACGCACGTTTTGTGCCAAAACTGAGCAAAAGCGGCGATTCTGTGCACGAAACGCACGTTTTGTGCTAAAACTGAGCAAAAGCGGCGATTCTGTGCACGAAACGCACGTGTTGCGCCATAACTGAACAAAAGCGGCGATTCTGTGCACGAAACGCACGTATTGTGCCAAAACTGAGCAAAAGCGGCGATTCTATGCTCGAAACGCTCGTTTTGTGCCAAAACTGAGCAAAAGCGGCGATTCTGTGCACGAAACGCACGTATTGTGCCAAAACTGAGCATAAGCGGCGATTCTCTGCACGAAAGGCAGGTTTTTATCCAAAACTGAGCAAAAGCGGCGATTCCGTGCACGAAACGCACGTTATGTGCCAAAAGGAGAAATTCGGAGCGCAAAACGCACGTTTTGTGCAAAAACTGAGCAAAAGCGGCGATTCTGTGCACGAAACGCACGTTTTGTGCAAAAACTGAGCAAAAGCGGCGATTCTGTGCACGAAACGCACGTTTTGTGCCAAAACTGAGCAAAAGCGGCGATTCTGGGCACGAAACACACGTATTGTGCCAAAACTGAGCAAAAGCGGCGATTCTATGCTCGAAATGCACGTTTTGTGCAAAAACTGAGCAAAAGCGACGATTCTGTGCACGAAACGCACGTTTTGTGCCAAAACTGAGCAAAAGCGGCGATTCTGTGCACGAACCGCACGTTTTGTGCCAAAACTGAGCAAAAGCGGCGATTCTATGCACGCAAAGCACGTTTTGTGCCAAAACTGAGCATAAGCGGCGATTCTCTGCACGAAACGCAGGTTTTTATCCAAAACTGAGCAAAAGCGGCGATTCTGTGCACGAAACGCACGTTATGTGCCAAAAGGAGAAATTCGGAGCGTAAAACGCACGTTTTGTGCCAAAACTGAGCAAAGCGGCGATTTTATGCACGAAACGCACGTTTTGTGCCAAAACTGAGCAAAAGCGGCGATTCTGTGCACGAAACGCACGTTTTGTGCCAAAACTGAGCAAAAGCGGCGATTCTGTGCACGAAACACACGTATTGTGCCAAAACTGAGCAAAAGCGGCGATTCTGTGCACGAACCGCACGTTTTGTGACAAAACTGAGCAAAAGCGGCGATTCTATGCACGCAAAGCACGTTTTGTGCCAAAACTGAGCATAAGCGGCGATTCTCTGCACGAAACGCAGGTTTTTATCCAAAACTGAGCAAAAGCGGCGATTCTGTGCACGAAACGCACGTTATGTGCCAAAAGGAGAAATTCGGAGCGTAAAACGCACGTTTTGTGCCAAAACTGAGCAAAGCGGCGATTTTATGCACGAAACGCACGTTTTGTGCCAAAACTGAGCAAAAGCGGCGATTCTGTGCACGAAACGCACGTTTTGTGCCAAAACTGAGCAAAAGCGGCGATTCTGTGCACGAACCGCACGTTTTGTGCCAAAACTGAGTAAAAGCGGCGATTCTGATCACGAAACGCACGTTATGTGCCAAAAGGAGAAATTCGGAGCGTAACACGCACGTTTTGTGTCAAAACTGAGTAAAAGCGGCGATTCTATGCACGAAACGCTCGTTTTGTGCCAAAACTGAGCAAAAGCGGCGATTCTATGCTCGAAATGCACGTTTTTTGCCAAAACTGAGCCAAAGCGGTGATTCTGTGCACGAAACGCATGTGTTGAGCCAAAACTGAACAAAAGCGGCGATTCTGTGCAAGAAACGCACGTTATGTGCCAAAAGGAGAAATTCGGAGCGCAAAACGCACGTTTTGTGCCAAAACTGAGCAAAAGCAGCTATTCTGTGCACGAAACGCACGTATTGTGAAAAAACTGAGCAAAAGCGGCGATTCTGTGCACGACACGCACGTTTTGTTGCAAAACTGAGCAATAACGGCGATTCTGTGCACGAAACGTACGTTTTGTTGCAAAACTGAGCAAAAGCGGCGATTCTGTGCACGAAACGCATGTGTTGAGCCAAAACTGAACAAAAGCGGCGATTCTGTGCAAGAAACGCACGTTATGTGCCAAAAGGAGAAATTCGGAGCGCAAAACGCACGTTTTGTGCCAAAACTGAGCAAAAGCGGCTATTCTGTGCACGAAACGCACGTATTGTGAAAAAACTGAGCAAAAGCGGCGATTCTATGCACGAAATGCACGTTTTGTGCCAAAACTGAACAAAAGCGGCGATTCTGATCACGAAACGCACGTCATGTGCCAAAAGGAGAAATTCGGAGCGCAAAACGCACGTTTTGTGCCAAAACTGAGCAAAAGCGGCTATTCTGTGCACGAAACGCACGTATTGTGAAAAAACTGAGCAAAAGCGGCGATTCTATGCACGAAATGCACGTTTTGTGCCAAAACTGAGCAAAAGCGGCGATTCTGATCACGAAACGCACGTTATGTGCCAAAAGGAGAAATTCGGAGCGTAAAACGCACGTTGTGTGCCAAAACTGGGCATAAGCGGCGATTCTATGCTCGAAATGCACGTTTTGTGCCAAAACTGAGCATAAGCGGCGATTCTCTGCACGAAACGCAGGTTTTTATCCAAAACTGAGCAAAAGCGGCGATTCTGTGCACGAAACGCACGTTTTATGCCAAGAGGAGCAATTCGGTGCGTGGAACGCACGGTTTCTGCCAAAACTGAGCATAAGCGGCGATTCTCTGCACGAAACGCAGGTTTTTATCCAAAACTGAGCAAAAGCGGCGATTCTGTGCACGACACGCACGTTTTATGCCAAGAGGAGCAATTCGGTGCGTGGAACGCACGTTTTGTGCCAAAACTGAGCATAAGCGGCGATTCTCTGCACGAAACGCAGGTTTTTATCCAAAACTGAGCAAAAGCGGCGATTCTATGCACGAAAAGCTCGTTTTGTGCCAAAACTGAGCATAAGCGGCGATTCTCTGCACGAAACGCAGGTTTTTATCCAAAACTGAGCAAAAGCGGCGATTCTGTGCACGAAACGCACGTTTTATGCTAAGAGGAGCAATTCGGTGCGTGGAACGCACGTTTTGTGCCAAAACTGAGCAAAAGCGGCGATTCTGTGCACGAAACGCACGTTTTGTGCTAAAACTGAGCAAAAGCGGCGATTCTGTGCACGAAACGCACGTGTTGCGCCATAACTGAACAAAAGCGGCGATTCTGTGCACGAAACGCACGTATTGTGCCAAAACTGAGCAAAAGCGGCGATTCTATGCTCGAAACGCTCGTTTTGTGCCAAAACTGAGCAAAAGCGGCGATTCTGTGCACGAAACGCACGTATTGTGCCAAAACTGAGCATAAGCGGCGATTCTCTGCACGAAAGGCAGGTTTTTATCCAAAACTGAGCAAAAGCGGCGAGTCTGTGCACGAAACGCACGTTTTATGCCAAGAGGAGCAATTCGGTGCGTGGAACGCACGTTTTGTGCCAAAACTGAGCATAAGCGGCGATTCTCTGCACGAAACGCCGGTTTTTATCCAAAACTGAGCAAAAGCGGCGATTCTGTGCACGACACGCACGTTTTATGCCAAGAGGAGCAATTCGGTGCGTGGAACGCACGTTTGGTGCCAAAACTGAGCATAAGCGGCGATTCTCTGCACGAAACGCAGGTTTTTATCCAAAACTGAGCAAAAGCGGCGATTCTGTGCACGAAACGCACGTTTTATGCTAAGAGGAGCAATTCGGTGCGTGGAACGCACGTTTTGTGCAAAAACTGAGCAAAAGCGGCGATTCTGTGCACGAAACGCACGTTTTGTGCAAAAACTGAGCAAAAGCGGCGATTCTGTGCACGAAACGCACGTTTTGTGCCAAAACTGAGCAAAAGCGGCGATTCTGTGCACGCAACGCACGTTTTGTGCCAAAACTGAGCATAAGCGGCGATTCTGTGCACGAAACGCACGTTTTGTGCCAAAACTGAGCAAAAGCGGCGATTCTGTGCACGCAACGCACGTTTTGTGCCAAAACTGAGCATAAGCGGCGATTCTGTGCACGAAACGCACGTTATGTGCCAAAAGGAGAAATGCGGAGCTTAAAACGCACGTTTTGGGCAAAAACTGAGCAAAAGCGGCGATTTTATGCGCGAAACGCACGTTTTGTGCCAAAACTGAGCAAAAGCGGCGATTCTGTGCACGAAACGCACGTTTTGTGCAAAAACTGAGCAAAAGCGGCGATCCTATGCAAGAAACGCTCGTTTTGTGCCAAAACTGAGCAAAAGCGGCGATTCTGTGCACGAAACGCACGTATGGTGCCAAAACTGAGCAAAAGCGGCGATTCTATGCACGAAAAGCACGTTTTGTGCCAAAGCTGAGCATAAGGGGCGATTCTCTTCACGAAACGCAGGTTTTTATCCAAAACTGAGCAAAAGCGGCGATTCTGTGCACGAAACGCACGTTTTGTGCAAAAACTGAGCAAAAGCGGCGATTCTGTGCACGAAACGGACGTTTTGTGCCAAAACTGAGCAAAAGCGGCGATTCTGTGCACGCAACGCACGTTTTGTGCCAAAACTGAGCATAAGCGGCGATTCTGTGCACGAAACGCACGTTTTGTGCCAAAACTGAGCAAAAGCGGCGATTCTGTGCACGCAACGCACGTTTTGTGCCAAAAGTGAGCATAAGCGGCGATTCTGTGCACGAAACGCACGTTATGTGCCAAAAGGAGAAATGCGGAGCTTAAAACGCACGTTTTGGGCAAAAACTGAGCAAAAGCGGCGATTTTATGCGCGAAACGCACGTTTTGTGCCAAAACTGAGCAAAAGCAGCGATTCTGTGCACGAAACGCACGTTTTGTGCAAAAACTGAGCAAAAGCGGCGATCCTATGCACGAAACGCTCGTTTTGTGCCAAAACTGAGCAAAAGCGGCGATTCTGTGCACGAAACGCACGTATGGTGCCAAAACTGAGCAAAAGCGGCGATTCTATGCACGAAAAGCACGTTTTGTGCCAAAGCTGAGCATAAGGGGCGATTCTCTTCACGAAACGCAGGTTTTTATCCAAAACTGAGCAAAAGCGGCGATTCTGTGCACGAAACGCACGTTTTGTGCCAAAACTGAGCAAAAGCGGCGATTCTGTGCACGAAACGCACGTTTTGTGCCAAAACTGAGCAAAAGCGGCGATTCTATGCACGAAAAGCACGTTTTGTGCCAAAACTGAGCAAAAGCGGCGATTCTATGCACGCAAAGCACGTTTTGTGCCAAAACTGAGCATAAGCGGCGATTCTCTGCACGAAACGCAGGTTTTTATCCAAAACTGAGCAAAAGCGGCGATTCTGTGCACGAAACGCACGTTATGTGCCAAAAGGAGAAATTCGGAGCGTAAAACGCACGTTTTGTGCCAAAACTGTGCAAAGCGGCGATTTTATGCACGAAACGCACGTTTTGTGCCAAAACTGAGCAAAAGCGGCGATTCTATGCACGAAATGCACGTTTTGTGCCAAAACTGAGCATAAGCGGCGAGTCTCTGCACGAAACGCAGGTTTTTATCCAAAACTGAGCAAAAGCGGCGATTCTGTGCACGAAACGCACGTTATGTGCCAAAAGGAGAAATTCGGAGCGTAAAACGCACGTTTTGTTCCAAAACTGGGCAAAAGCGGCGATTCTGTGCACGAAACACAGGATTTGTGCCAAAACTAAGCAAAAGCGACGATTCTGTGCACGAAACGCACGTTTTGTGCCAAAACTGAGCAAAAGCGGCGATTCTGTGCACGAACCGCACGTTTTGTGCCAAAACTGAGTAAAAGCGGCGATTCTGATCACGAAACGCACGTTATGTGCCAAAAGGAGAAATTCGGAGCGTAACACGCACGTTTTGTGTCAAAACTGAGTAAAAGCGGCGATTCTATGCACGAAACGCTCGTTTTGTGCCAAAACTGAGCAAAAGCGGCGATTCTATGCTCGAAATGCACGTTTTGTGCCAAAACTGAGCAAAAGCGGCGATTCTGTGCACGAAACGCATGTGTTGAGCCAAAACTGAACAAAAGCGGCGATTCTGTGCAAGAAACGCACGTTATGTGCCAAAAGGAGAAATTCGGAGCGCAAAACGCACGTTTTGTGCCAAAACTGAGCAAAAGCAGCTATTCTGTGCACGAAACGCACGTATTGTGAAAAAACTGAGCAAAAGCGGCGATTCTGTGCACGACACGCACGTTTTGTTGCAAAACTGAGCAATAACGGCGATTCTGTGCACGAAACGTACGTTTTGTTGCAAAACTGAGCAAAAGCGGCTATTCTGTGCACGAAACGCACGTATTGTGCCAAAACTGAGCAAAAGCGGCGATTCTATGCTCGAAATGCACGTCTTGTGCAAAAACTGAGCAAAAGCGGCGATTCTGATCACGAAACGCACGTTATGTGCCAAAAGGAGAAATTCGGAGCGTAACACGCACGTTTTGTGTCAAAACTGAGTAAAAGCGGCGATTCTATGCACGAAACGCTCGTTTTGTGCCAAAACTGAGCAAAAGCGGCGATTCTATGCTCGAAATGCACGCTTTGTGCCAAAACTGAGCAAAAGCGGCGATTCTGTGCACGAAACGCATGTGTTGAGCCAAAACTGAACAAAAGCGGCGATTCTGTGCAAGAAACGCACGTTATGTGCCAAAAGGAGAAATTCGGAGCGCAAAACGCACGTTTTGTGCCAAAACTGAGCAAAAGCGGCTATTCTGTGCACGAAACGCACGTATTGTGAAAAAACTGAGCAAAAGCGGCGATTCTATGCACGAAATGCACGTTTTGTGCCAAAACTGAGCAAAAGCGGCGATTCTGATCACGAAACGCACGTCATGTGCCAAAAGGAGAAATTCGGAGCGCAAAACGCACGTTTTGTGCCAAAACTGAGCAAAAGCGGCTATTCTGTGCACGAAACGCACGTATTGTGAAAAAACTGAGCAAAAGCGGCGATTCTATGCACGAAATGCACGTTTTGTGCCAAAACTGAGCAAAAGCGGCGATTCTGATCACGAAACGCACGTTATGTGCCAAAAGGAGAAATTCGGAGCGTAAAACGCACGTTGTGTGCCAAAACTGGGCATAAGCGGCGATTCTATGCTCGAAATGCACGTTTTGTGCCAAAACTGAGCATAAGCGGCGATTCTCTGCACGAAACGCAGGTTTTTATCCAAAACTGAGCAAAAGCGGCGATTCTGTGCACGAAACGCACGTTTTATGCCAAGAGGAGCAATTCGGTGCGTGGAACGCACGGTTTCTGCCAAAACTGAGCATAAGCGGCGATTCTCTGCACGAAACGCAGGTTTTTATCCAAAACTGAGCAAAAGCGGCGATTCTGTGCACGACACGCACGTTTTATGCCAAGAGGAGCAATTCGGTGCGTGGAACGCACGTTTTGTGCCAAAACTGAGCATAAGCGGCGATTCTCTGCACGAAACGCAGGTTTTTATCCAAAACTGAGCAAAAGCGGCGATTCTATGCACGAAAAGCTCGTTTTGTGCCAAAACTGAGCATAAGCGGCGATTCTCTGCACGAAACGCAGGTTTTTATCCAAAACTGAGCAAAAGCGGCGATTCTGTGCACGAAACGCACGTTTTATGCTAAGAGGAGCAATTCGGTGCGTGGAACGCACGTTTTGTGCCAAAACTGAGCAAAAGCGGCGATTCTGTGCACGAAACGCACGTTTTGTGCTAAAACTGAGCAAAAGCGGCGATTCTGTGCACGAAACGCACGTGTTGCGCCATAACTGAACAAAAGCGGCGATTCTGTGCACGAAACGCACGTATTGTGCAAAAACTGAGCAAAAGCGGCGATTCTATGCTCGAAACGCTCGTTTTGTGCCAAAACTGAGCAAAAGCGGCGATTCTGTGCACGAAACGCACGTATTGTGCCAAAACTGAGCATAAGCGGCGATTCTCTGCACGAAAGGCAGGTTTTTATCCAAAACTGAGCAAAAGCGGCGAGTCTGTGCACGAAACGCACGTTTTATGCCAAGAGGAGCAATTCGGTGCGTGGAACGCACGTTTTGTGCCAAAACTGAGCATAAGCGGCGATTCTCTGCACGAAACGCCGGTTTTTATCCAAAACTGAGCAAAAGCGGCGATTCTGTGCACGACACGCACGTTTTATGCCAAGAGGAGCAATTCGGTGCGTGGAACGCACGTTTGGTGCCAAAACTGAGCATAAGCGGCGATTCTCTGCACGAAACGCAGGTTTTTATCCAAAACTGAGCAAAAGCGGCGATTCTATGCACGAAAAGCTCGTTTTGTGCCAAAACTGAGCATAAGCGGCGATTCTCTGCACGAAACGCAGGTTTTTATCCAAAACTGAGCAAAAGCGGCGATTCTGTGCACGAAACGCACGTTTTATGCTAAGAGGAGCAATTCGGTGCGTGGAACGCACGTTTTGTGCGAAAACTGAGCAAAAGCGGCGATTCTGTGCACGAAACGCACGTTTTGTGCTAAAACTGAGCAAAAGCGGCGATTCTGTGCACGAAACGCACGTGTTGCGCCATAACTGAACAAAAGCGGCGATTCTGTGCACGAAACGCACGTATGCTGCCAAAACTGAGCAAAAGCGGCGATTCTGTACACGAAGCGCACGTTATGTGCCAAAAGGAGAAATTCGGAGCGCAAAACGCACGTTTTGTGCAAAAACTGAGCAAAAGCGGCGATTCTGTGCACGAAACGCACGTTTTGTGCAAAAACTGAGCAAAAGCGGCGATTCTGTGCACGAAACGCACGTTTTGTGCCAAAACTGAGCAAAAGCGGCGATTCTGTGCACGCAACGCACGTTTTGTGCCAAAACTGAGCATAAGCGGCGATTCTGTGCACGAAACGCACGTTATGTGCCAAAAGGAGAAATGCGGAGCTTAAAACGCACGTTTTGGGCAAAAACTGAGCAAAAGCGGCGATTTTATGCGCGAAACGCACGTTTTGTGCCAAAACTGAGCAAAAGCGGCGATTCTGTGCACGAAACGCACGTTTTGTGCAAAAACTGAGCAAAAGCGGCGATCCTATGCACGAAACGCTCGTTTTGTGCCAAAACTGAGCAAAAGCGGCGATTCTGTGCACGAAACGCACGTATGGTGCCAAAACTGAGCAAAAGCGGCGATTCTATGCACGAAAAGCACGTTTTGTGCCAAAGCTGAGCATAAGGGGCGATTCTCTTCACGAAACGCAGGTTTTTATCCAAAACTGAGCAAAAGCGGCGATTCTGTGCACGAAACGCACGCTTTATGCCAAGAGGAGCAATTCAGTGCGTGGAACGCACGTTTTGTGCCAAAACTGGGCAAAAGCGGCGATTCTGTGCACGAAACACAGGATTTGTGCCAAAACTAAGCAAAAGCGACGATTCTGTGCACGAAACGCACCTTTTGTGCCAAAACTGAGCTAAAGCGGCGATTCTGTGCACGAACCGCACGTTTTGTGCCAAAACTGAACAACAGCGGCGATTCTATGCACGAAAAGCACGTTTTGTGCCAAAACTGAGCATAAGCGGCGATTCTCTGCACGAAACGCAGGTTTTTATCCAAAACTGAGCAAAAGCAGCGATTCTATGCTCGAAATGCACGTTTTGTGCCAAAACTGAGCAAAAGCGGCGATTCTGTGCACGAAACGCACGTTTTGTGCCAAAACTGAGCAAAAGCGGCGATTCTGTGCACGAAACGCACGTTTTGTGCCAAAACTGAGCAAAAGCGGCGATTCTATGCACGAAAAGCACGTTTTGTGCCAAAACTGAGCAAAAGCGGCGATTCTGTGCACGAAACGTACGTTTTGTTGCAAAACTGAGCAAAAGCGGCTATTCTGTGCACGAAACGCACGTATTTGGCCAAAACTGAGCAAAAGCGGCGATTCTATGCTCGAAATGCACGCCTTGTGCAAAAACTGAGCAAAAGCGGCGATTCTGATCACGAAACGCACGTTATGTGCCAAAAGGAGAAATTCGGAGCGTAAGACGCACGTTTTGTGTCAAAACTGAGTAAAAGCGGCGATTCTATGCACGAAACGCTCGTTTTGTGCCAAAACTGAGCAAAAGCGGCGATTCTATGCTCGAAATGCACGTTTTGTGCCAAAACTGAGCAAAAGCGGCGATTGTGTGCACGAAACGCGTGTGTTGAGCCAAAACTGAACAAAAGCGGCGATTCTGTGCAAGAAACGCACGTTATGTGCCAAAAGGAGAAATTCGGAGCGCAAAACGCACGTTTTGTGCCAAAACTGAGCAAAAGCGGCTATTCTGCGCACGAAACGCACGTATTGTGAAAAAACTGAGCAAAAGCGGCGATTCTATGCACGAAATGCACGTTTTGTGCCAAAACTGAGCAAAAGCGGCGATTCTGATCACGAAACGCACGTCATGTGCCAAAAGGAGAAGTTCGGAGCGCAAAACGCACGTTTTGTGCCAAAACTGCGCAAAAGCGGCGATTCTGTGCACGAAACGCACGTTTTATACCAAAACTGAGCAAAAGCGGCGATTCTGAGCTCGAAACGCACGTTTAGAGCCAAAACAGAGCAAAAGCAGCGATTTGGTGCACGAAACCCACGTTTCTTGCCAAAACAGAGCAAAAGCGGCGATTCGGTGCGCGAGACGCACGTTTCGCTGCAAAAGCAGCGATTTGGTGAACGAAACGCACGTTTCTTGGCAAAACGGAGCAAAAGCGGCGATTCGGTGCGCGAAACGCACGTTTCGCTGCGAAAGCGGCGTTTTGGCGCACGGAACGCAGGTTTAGCGTCAAAACTGTGCAAAAACAGCGATTTGGTGAACGAAACGCACGTTTCTTGCCAAAACGGAGCAAAAGCGGCGATTCGGTGCGGGAAACGCACGTTTCGCTGCGAAAGCGGCGTTTTGGCGCACGGAACGCACGTTTAGCGTCAAAACTGTGCAAAAGCAGCGATTTGGTGAACAAAACGCACGTTTCTTGCCAAAACGGACCAAAAGCGGCTATTCGGTGCGCGAAACGCACGTTTCGCTGCGAAAGCGGCGCTTTGGCGCACGAAACGCACGTTTAGCGTCAAAACTGTGCAAAAGCAGCGATTTGGTGCACGGAACGCACGTTTCTTGCCAAAACGGAGCAAAGGCGGCGATACGGTGCGCGAAACGCACGTTTCGCTGCAAAAGCGGCGTTTTGGTGCACGAAACGCACGTTTCGCTGCGAAAGCGGCGTTTTGGCGCTCGAAATGCAGGTTTAGCGTCAAAACTGTGCAAAAGCAGCTATTTGGTGAACGAAACGCACGTTTCCTGCCAAAACGGAGCAAAAGCCGCGATTCGGTGCGCGAGACGCTTGTGTCGCTGCAAAAGCAGCGATTTCGTGCACGAAACGCACGTTTCGTTGCAAAAGCGGCGTTTTGATGCATGAAACGCACGTTAAGTGTCAAAACTGTGCAAAAGCAGCGTTTTGGCGCACGAAACGCACGTTTAGCGTCAAAACCGTGCAAAAGCGGCGATTTGGTTCACGAAACGCACGTTTCGTTCTAAAAGCGGCGTTTTGGTGCACGAAACGCACGTTTTGCGTCAAAGCTGTGCAAAAGCAGCGATTTGGTATACGAAACACACTTTTCTTGCCAAAGCGGAGCAAATGCGGCGATTCGGTGCGCGAGACGCGTGTTTCGCTGCAAAAGCAGCGATTTGGTGCACGAAACGCACGTTTCGTTGCAAAAGCGGCGTTTTGATGCATGAAACGCACGTTTAGCGTCAAAACTGTGCAAAAGCAGCGATTTGGTGCACGAAACGCACGTTTCGTTGCAAAAGCGGCGTTTTGGTGCACGAAGCGCACGTTTAGCGCCAAAACTGTGCAAAAGCAGCGATTTGTTGCACGATCCGCACGTTTCTTGCCAAAGCGGAGCAAAAGCGGCGATTCGGTGCGCGAAACGCACGTTTCGCTACGAAAGCGGCGTTTTGGCGCACGAAACGCACGTTTAGCGTCAAATCTGTACAAAAGCAGCGATTTGGTGCACGAAACGCACGTTTCTTACCAAAACGGAGCAAAGGCGGCGACTCGGTGCGCGAAATGCACGTTTCGCTGCAAAAGCGGCGCTTTGGAGCACGAAACGCACGTTTAGCGTCAAAACTGTGTAAAAGCAGCGATTTGGTGCACGGAACGCACGTTTCTTGCGAAAACGGAGCAAAAGCGGCGATTCGGTGCGTGAAACGCACGTTTCGCTGCAAAAGCAACGACTTGGTGCACGAAACGCACGTTTGGTTGCAAAAGCGTCGTTTTGGTGCACGAAACGCACGTTATGCGTCAAAACTGCGAAAAAGCGGCGATTCTGTGCACGAAACACAGGTTTTGTGCCAATACTGAGCAGAAGCGGCGACTCGGTGCGCGAAACGCAGGTTTCGCTGCAAAAGCGGCGTTTTTGCGCACGAAACGCACGTTTTGCGTCAAAACTGTGCAAAATCAGCGACTCGGTGCGTGAAACGCACGTTTCGCTGCAAAAGCGGCGTTTTGGCGCACGAGACGCACGTTTAGCGTCAAAACGGAGCAAAAGCGGCGATTCGGTGCACGAAACGCACGTTTCGTTGCAAAAGCGGCGTTTTGGTGCACGAAACGCACGTTTTGCGTCAAAACTGTGCAAAAGCAGCGATTTGGTGCTCGAAACGCACGTTTTGTGCCATAACTGAGCAAAAGCGGCGATTCTGTGACCGAAACGAACGTTTTGTGCCAAAACTGCGCAAAAGCGGCGATTCTGTGCACGAAACGCACGTTTTATGCCAAAACTGAGCAAAAGCGGCGATTCTGAGCTCGAAACGCACGTTTAGAGCCAAAACTGAGCAAAAGCAACGATTTGGTGCACGAAACGCACGTTCCTTGCCAAAACAGAGCAAAAGCGGCGATTCGGTGCGCGAGACGCACGTTTCGCTGCAAAAGCAGCGATTTGGTGAACGAAACGCACGTTTTGCGTCAAAACTGTGCAAAAGCTGCGATTTGGTGCACGAAACGCACGTTTTGTGCCAAAACTGAGCAAAAGCGGCGATTCTGTGCACGAAACGCCCGTCTTGCGCCAAAAGGAGAAATTCGGTGCGCGAAACGCGTTTTGTGCCAAAACTGAGCAAAAGAGGCGATTCTGTGCACGAAACGCACGTTTCTTACCAAAACAGAGCATAAGCGGCGATTCGGTGCTCGAAACGCACGTTTCGCTGCAAAAGCGGCGTTTTGGCGCACGAAACGCACGTTTTGCGTCAAAACTGTGCAAAAGCAGCGATTTGGAGAACGAAACGCGCGTTTCTTGCCAAAACGGAGCAAAAGCGGCGATTCGGTGCGCGAAACGCAGCTTTCGCTGCGAAAGCGGCGTTTTGGCGCACGAAACGCACGTTTTGCGCAAAAACTGAGCAAAAGCAGCGATTTGGTGCACGAAACGCACGTATCTTGCCAAAACGGAGTGAAAGCGGCGATTCGGTGAGCGAAACACACGTTTCGCTGCAAAAGCGGCGTTTTGGCGCATGAAACGCACGATTAGCGTCAAAACTGTGCAAAAGCAGCGTTTTGGCGCACGAAACGCACGTTTAGCTTCAAAACTTTGCAAAAGCAGCGATTTGGTGCACGAAACGCACGTTTCTCGCCAAAACGGAGCAAAAGCGGCGATTCGGTGCGTGAAACGCACGTTTCGCTGCAAAAGCTGCGATTTGGTGCACGAAACGCACGTTTCGTTGCAAAAGCGGCGTTTTGGTGCACGAAAGAACGTTTTGCGTAAAAACTGTACAAAAGCAGCGATTTGGTGAACGAAACGCACGTTTCTTGCCAAAACGGAGCAAAAGCGGCGATTCGGTGCGTGAAACGCACGTTTCGCAGCAAAAGCCGCGATTTGGCGCATGAAACGCACGGTTGGCGTCAAAACTGTGCAAAAGCAGCGATTTGGTGCACGAAACGCACGTATCTTGCCAAAACGGAGCAAAAGAGGCGATTCTGTGCACGAAACGCACGTTTTGTGTCAAAACTGAGCAAAAGCGGCGATTTTGTGCACGAAACACACGTTTTGTGGCAAAACTGAGCAAAAGCGGCGATTCTGTGCACGAAGCGCTCATTTTGTGCCAAAACTGAGCAAAAGTGGCCATTCCGTGCACGAAACACACGTTTTGTGCCAAAACTGAGCAAAAGCGGCGATTCTGTGCACGAAACGCACGTTTTGTGCCAAAAGGAGCAATTCGGTGCGTGAAACGCACGTTTTGTGCCAAAACTGAGCAAAAGCGGCGATTCTGTGCACGAAACGCCCGTTTTGTGCCAAAACTGAGCAAAAGCGGCGATTCTGTGCACGAAACGCACGTTTTGTGCCAGAAGGAGCAATTCGGTGCGTGAAGCGCAGGTTTTGTGCCAAAACTGAGCAAAAGCGGCGATTCTGTGCACGAAGCGCTCGTTTTGTGCCAAAACTGAGCAAAAGTGGCCATTCCGTGCACGAAGCGCTCGTTTTGTGCCAAAACGGAGCAGAAGCGGCGATTCTGTGCACGAAACGCACGTTTTGTACCAGAAGGAGCAATTCGATGCGTGAAACGCTCGCTTTGTGCTGAAACTGAGCTAAATCGGCGATTCTGTGCCCGAAACGCACGTTTTGTTGCATTACTGAGCAAAAGCGGCAATTCGGTGCGCGAAACGTCCGTTTTGTGCCAAAACTGAGCAAAAGCGGCTATTTTGTGCACGAAACGCACGTCTTGTGCCAAAACGGAGCAAAAGCGGCGATTCCGTGCACGAAACGCACATTTTGTAACAGAACTGAACAAAAGCGGCGATTCCGTGCACGAATCACACGTTTTGTGGCAAAAGCAGCAATTCGGTGTGTGAAACGCACGTTTTGTTCCAAAACTGAGCAAAAGCGGCGATTCTGTGCACGAAACACACGTTTTGTGGCATAACTGAGCAAAAGCGGCCATTCTGTGCACGAAGCGCTCGTTTTGTGCCAAAACGGAGCAGAAGCGGCGATTCTGTGCACGAAACGCACGTTTTGTACCAGAAGGAGCAATTCGGTGCGTGAAACGCACGTTTTGAGACAAAACGGAGCAAAAGCGGCGATTCTGTGCACGAAACGCACGTTTTGTGCCAGAAGGAGCAATTCGGTGCGTGAAGCGCAGGTTTTGTGACAAAACGGAGCAAAAGCGGCGATTCTGTGCACGAGACGCACGTTTTGTGACAAAACTGAGCAAAAGCGGCGATTCTGTGCACGGAACGCACATTTTGTGACAAAAGCAGCAATTCGGGGTGTGAAACGCACGTTTTGTGCCAAAACTGAGCAAAAGCGGCGATTTTGTGCACGAAGCGCACGTTTTGTTCCAAAACTGAGCAAAAGCGGCGATTTTGTGCACGAAGCGCACGTTTTGTTCCAAAACTGAGCAAAAGCGGCGATTCTGTGCACGAAACACACGTTTTGTGGCAAAACTGAGCAAAAGCGGCGATTCTGTGCACGAAGCGCTCGTTTTATTCCAAAACTGAGCAGAAGCGGCGATTCTGTGCACGAAACGCACGTTTTGTGCCAAAACTGAACAAAAGCGGCGATTCCACGCACGAAACACACGTTTTGTGGCAAAAGCAGCAATTCGGTGTGTGAAACGCACGTTTTGTGCCAAAACTGAGCAAAAGCGGCGATTCTGTGCGCGAAACGCACATTTTGTGCCAAAACTGAACAAAAGCGGCGATTCTGTGCACGAAACGCACGTTTTGTACCAGAAGGAGCAATTCGGTGCGTGAAGCGCAGGTCTTGTGACAAAACGGAGCAAAAGCGGCGATTCTGTGCACGAAACGCACATTTTGTGCCAAAAGGAACAATTCGGTGCGTGAAACGCACGTTTTGTGCCAAAACTGAGCAAATGCGGCGATTCTGTCCACGAAACGGACGATTTGTGCCAAAACTGAGCAAAAGCGGCGATTCTGTGCACGAAACACACGTTTTGTGGCAAAACTGAGCAAAAGCGGCGATTCTGTGCACGAAGCGCTCGTTTTGTGCCAAAACGGAGCAGAAGCGGCGATTCTGTGCGCGAAACGCACGTTTTGTACCAGAAGGAGCAATTCGGTGCGTGAAAGGCACGTTTTGAGACAAAACGGAGCAAAAGCGGCGATTCTGTGCAAGAAACGCACGTTTTGTTGCAAAACTGAGCAAAAGCGGCAATTCGGTGCGCGAAACGTCGATTTTGTGCCAAAACTGAGCAAAAGCGACGATTCTGTGCACGTAACGCCCGTTTTGAGCCAAAACTGAGCAAAAGCGGCAATTCGGTGAGTGAAACGCACGTTTTGTGCCAAAACTGAGCGAAAGCGGCGATTCTGTGCGCGAAACGCACATTTTGTGCCAAAACCGAACAAAAGCGGCGATTCCGTGCACGAAACACACGTTTTGTGGCAAAAGCAGCAATTCGGTGAGTGAAACGCACGTCTTGTGCCAAAACTGAGCAAAAGCGGCGATTCTCAGCACGAAACGCCCGTTTTGTGGCAAAAGCAGCAATTCGGTGTGTAACGCACGCCTTGTGCCAAAACTAAGCAAGAGCGGCAATTTTGTGCACGAAGCGCACGTTTTGTTCCAAAACAGAGCAAAAGCGGCGATTCTGTGCACGAAACACACGTTTTGTGGCAAAACTGAGCAAAAGCGGCGATTCTGTGCACGAAGCGCTCGTTTTGTGCCAATACGGAGCTGTAGCGGCGATTCTGTGCGCAAAACGCACATTTTGTGCCAAAACTCAACAAAAGCGGCGATTCTGTGCACGAAACGCCCGTTTTGTGGCAAAAGCAGCAATTCGGTGTGTAACGCACGTCTTGTGCCAAAACTGAGCAAGAGCAGCAATTTTGTGCACGAAGCGCACGTTTTGTTCCAAAACTGAGCAAGAGCAGCAATTTTGTGCACGAAGCGCTCGTTTTATGACAAAACGGAGCAGAAGCGGCGATTCTGTGCACGAAACGCCTGTTTTGTGCCAAAAGGAGCAATTCGGTGCGTGAAACGCCCGTTTTGTGCATAAACTGAGCAAAAGCAGCGATTCTGTGCACGAAACCTACGTTTTGTAGCTATACTGAGCAAAAGCGGCAATTCGGTGCGCGAAACGTCCGTTTTGTGCCAAAACTGAACAAAAGCGGCGATTTTGTGCACGAAACGCACGTTTTGTGCCAAAACTGAACAAAAGCGGCGATTCCGTGCACGAAACACACGTTTTGTGGCAAAAGGTGCAATTCGGTGAGTGAAATGCACGTTTTGTGCCAAACCTGTGCAAAATCGGCGATTCTGAGCACGAAACGCACGTTTTGTGCCAAGACTGAACAAAAGCGGCGATTCCGTGCACGAAACACACGTTTTGTGACAAAAGCAGTAATTCGGTGTGTGAAACGCACGTTTTGTGACAAAGGGGAACAAAAGCGGCGATTCTTTGAACGAAACGGACGTCTTGTGCCAAAACTGAGCAAAAGCGGCGATTTTGTGCACGAAGCGCACGTTTTGTTCCAAAACTGAGCAAAAGCGGTGATTGTGTGTGCGAAACACACGTTTTGTGGCAAAACTGAGCAAAAGCGGCGATTCTGTGCACGAAACGCTCGTTTTGTGCCAATACGGAGCTGTAGCGGCGATTCTGTGCACGAAACGCACGTTTTATACCAGAAGGAGCAATTCGGTGCGTGAAACGCTCGCTTTGTGCCAAAACTGAGCAGTAGCGGCCTTTTGTCCACGAAACGCACGTTTTGTGCAAAGAGGAGCAGTTCGGTGCGTGCAACGCACGTTTTGTGCCAAAACTGAGCAAAAGCGGCGATTCTGTGCGCGAAACGCACATTTTGTGCCAAAACTGAACAAAAGCGGCGATTCTGTGCACGAAACGCCCGTTTTGTGTCAAAAGCAGCAATCCGGTGTGTAACGCACGTTTTGTGGCAAAACTGAGCAAAAGCGGCGATTCTGTGCACAAAGCGCTCGTTTTGTGACAAAACGGAGCAGAAGCGGCGATTCTGTGCACGAAACGCCCGTTTTGTGCCAAAAGGAGCAATTCGGTGCGTGAAACGCTCGCTTTGTGCTAAAACTGAGCTAAAACGGCGATTCTGTGCACGAAACGCACGCTTTGTGCCAAGACGGAGCAAAAGCGGCGATTCTGTGCACGAAACGCACGTTTTGTACCAGAAGGAGCAATTCGGTGCGTGAAACGCACGTTTTGTGACAAAACGGAGCAAAAGCGGCGATTCTTTGAACGAAACGCACGTTTTGTGCCAAAACTAAGCAAAGGCGGCGATTCTGTGCACGAAACGCACATTTTGTGCCAAAACTGAACAAAAGCGGCGAATCCGTGCACGAAACACACCTTTTTTGGCAAAACTGAGCAAAAGCGGCGATTCTGTGCACGAAGCGCTCGTTTTGTGACAAAACGTAGCAGAAGCGGCGATTCTGTGCACGAAACGCACGTTTTGAAACAGAAGGAGCAATTCGGTGCGTGAAACGCACGTTTTGAGACAAAACGGAGCAAAAGCGGCGATTCTGTGCACGAAACGCCCGTTTTGTGCCAAAACTGAGCAAAAGCGGCGATTCTGTGCACGAAACGCACGTTTTGTGCCAGAAGGAGCAATTCGGTGCGTGAAGCGCAGGTTTTGTGCCAAAACTGAGCAAAAGCGGCGATTCTGTGCACGAAACGCACTTTTTGTGCCAAAACTGAACAAAAGCGGCGATTCCGTGCACGAAACACACGTTTTGTGGCAGAAGCAGCAATTCGGTGTGTGAAACGCACATCTTGTTCCAAAATTGAGCAAAAGCGGCGATTCCGTGCACGAAACACGTTTTGTGACAAAAGCAGCAATTCGGTGTGTGAAACGCACGTTTTGTGACAAAACGAAGCAAAAGCGGCGATTCTTTGAACGAATCGCACGTTTTGTGGAAAACTGAGCAAAAGCGGCGATTCTGTGAACGAAACGCACATTTTGTGACAAAACTGAACAAAAGCGGCGATTCCGTGCACGAATCACACGTTTTGTGGCAAAAGCAGCAATTCGGTGTGTGAAACGCACGTCTTGTGCCAAAACTGAGCAAAAGCAGCGATTTTGTGCACGAAGCGCACGTTTCGTTCCAAAACTGAACAAAAGCGGCGATTCTGTGCACGAAACACACGTTTTGTGGCATAACTGAGCAAAAGCGGCCATTCTGTGCACGAAGCTCTCGTTTTGTGCCAAAACGGAGCAGAAGCGGCGATTCTGTGCACGGAACGCACATTTTGTGACAAAAGCAGCAATTCGGGGTGTGAAACGCACGTTTTGTGCCAAAACTGAGCAAAAGCGGCGATTTTGTGCACGAAGCGCACGTTTTGTTCCAAAACTGAGCAAAAGCGGCGATTTTGTGCACGAAGCGCACGTTTTGTTCCAAAACTGAGCAAAAGCGGCGATTCTGTGCACGAAACACACGTTTTGTGGCAAAACTGAGCAAAAGCGGCGATTCTGTGCACGAAGCGGTCGTTTTATTCCAAAACTGAGCAGAAGCGGCGATTCTGTGCACGAAACGCACGTTTTGTGCCAAAACTGAACAAAAGCGGCGATTCCGCGCACGAAACACACGTTTTGTGGCAAAAGCAGCAATTCGGTGTGTGAAACGCACGTTTTGTGCCAAAACTGAGCAAAAGCGGCGATTCTGTGCGCGAAACGCACATTTTGTGCCAAAACTGAACAAAAGCGGCGATTCTGTGCACGAAACGCACGTTTTGTACCAGAAGGAGCAATTCGGTGCGTGAAGCGCAGGTCTTGTGACAAAACGGAGCAAAAGCGGCGATTCTGTGCACGAAACGCACATTTTGTGCCAAAAGGAGCAATTCGGTGCGTGAAACGCACGTTTTGTGCCAAAACTGAGCAAATGCGGCGATTCTGTCCACGAAACGGACGATTTGTGCCAAAACTGAGCAAAAGCGACGATTCTGTGCACGAAACGCCCGTTTTGTGCCAAAAGGAGCAATTCGGTGCGTGAAACGCTCGCTTTGTGCTAAAACTGAGCTAAAACAGCGATTCTGTGCACGAAACGCACGTTTTATTGCAAAACTGAGCAAAAGCGGCAATTCGGTGCGCTAAACGTCCGTTTTGTGCCAAAACTGAGCAAAAGCGGCGATTTTGTGCAGGAAACGCACGCTTTGTGAAAAACGGAGCAAAAGCGGCGATTCTGTGCACGAAACGCACGTTTTGTACCTGAAGGAGCAATTCGGTGTGTGAAACGCACGTCTTGTGCCAAAACTGAGCAAAAGCGGCGATCTTGTGCACGAAGCGCACGTTTTGTTCCAAAACTGAGCAAAAGCGGCGATTCGGTGCGCGAAACGTCCGTTTTGTGCCAAAACTGAGCAAAAGCGGCGATTCTGTGCCCGAAACGCCCGTTTTGAGCCAAAACTGAGGAAAAGCGGCGATTCTGTGCACGAAGCGCACGTTTTGTGCCAAAACTGAGCAAAAGCGGCGATTCTGTGCACGAAACGCCCGTTTTGTGCCAGAAGGAGCATTTCGGTGCGTGAAACGCTCGCTTTGTGCCAAAACTGAGCAAAAGCGGCGATTCTGTGCACGAAACACACGTTTTGTGGCAAAACTGAGCAAACGCGGCAATTCTGTGCACGAAGCGCTCGTTTTGTGCCAAAACGGAGCAGAAGCGGCGATTCTGTGCGCGAAACGCACGTTTTGTACCAGAAGGAGCAATTCGGTGCGTGAAAGGCACGTTTTGAGACAAAACGGAGCAAAAGCGGCGATTCTGTGCAAGAAACGCACGTTTTGTTGCAAAACTGAGCAAAAGCGGCAATTCGGTGCGCGAAACGTCGATTTTGTGCCAAGACTGAGCAAAAGCGACGATTCTGTGCACGTAACGCCCGTTTTGAGCCAAAACTGAGCAAAAGCGGCAATTCGGTGAGTGAAACGCACGTTTTGTGCCAAAACTGAGCAAAAGCGGCGATTCTGTGCGCGAAACGCACATTTTGTGCCAAAACCGAACAAAAGCGGCGATTCCGTGCACGAAACACACGTTTTGTGGCAAAAGCAGCAATTCGGTGAGTGAAACGCACGTCTTGTGCCAAAACTGAGCAAAAGCGGCGATTCTCTGCACGAAACGCCCGTTTTGTGGCAAAAGCAGCAATTCGGTGTGTAACGCACGTCTTGTGCCAAAACTAAGCAAGAGCGGCAATTTTGTGCACGAAGCGCACGTTTTGTTCCAAAACTGAGCAAAAGCGGCGATTCTGTGCACGAAACACACGTTTTGTGGCAAAACTGAGCAAAAGCGGCGATTCTGTGCACGAAGCGCTCGTTTTGTGCCAATACGGAGCTGCAGCGGCGATTCTGTGCGCAAAACGCACATTTTGTGCCAAAACTCAACAAAAGCGGCGATTCTGTGCACGAAACGCCCGTTTTGTGGCAAAAGCAGCAATTCGGTGTGTAACGCACGTCTTGTGCCAAAACTGAGCAAGAGCAGCAATTTTGTGCACGAAGCGCACGTTTTGTTCCAAAACTGAGCAAGAGCAGCAATTTTGTGCACGAAGCGCTCGTTTTATGACAAAACGGAGCAGAAGCGGCGATTCTGTGCACGAAACGCCCGTTTTGTGCCAAAAGGAGCAATTCGGTGCGTGAAACGCCCGTTTTGTGCATAAACTGAGCAAAAGCAGCGATTCTGTGCACGAAACCTACGTTTTGTAGCTATACTGAGCAAAAGCGGCAATTCGGTGGGCGAAACGTCCGTTTTGTGCCAAAACTGAACAAAAGCGGCGATTTTGTGCACGAAACGCACGTTTTGTGCCAAAACTGAACAAAAGCGGCGATTCCGTGTACGAAACACACGTTTTGTGGCAAAAGGTGCAATTCGGTTAGTGAAATGCACGTTTTGTGACAAAACTGAGCAAAAGCGGCGATTCTGTGCGCGAAACGCACATTTTGTGCCAAAACCGGACAAAAGCGGCGATTCCGTGCACGAAACACACGTTTTGTGGCAAAAGCAGCAATTCGGTGAGTGAAACATACGTCTTGTGCCAAAACTGAGCAAAAGCGGCGATTTTGTGCACGAAGCGCACGTTTTGTTCCAAAACTGAGCAAAAGCGGTGATTCTGTGTGCGAAACACACGTTTTGTGGCAAAACTGAGCAAAAGCGGCGATTCTGTGCACGAAGCGCTCGTTTTGTGCCAATACGGAGCTGTAGCGGCGATTCTGTGCACGAATCGCACGTTTTATACCAGAAGGAGCAATTCGGTGCGTGAAACGCTCGCTTTGTGCCAAAACTGAGCAAAAGCGGCCTTTTGTCCACGAAACGCACGTTTTGTGCAAAGAGGAGCAGTTCGGTGCGTGCAACGCACGTTTTGTGCCAGAACTGAGCAAAAGCGGCGATTCTGTGCACGAAACGCCCGTTTTGTGTCAAAAGCAGCAATCCGGTGTGTAACGCACGTCTTGTGCCAAAACTGAGCAAGAGCGGCAATTTTGTGCACGAAGCGCACGTTTTGTTCCAAAACTGAGCAAAAGCGGCGATTCTGCGCACGAAACACACGTTTTGTGGCAAAACTGAGCAAAAGCGGCGATTCTGTGCACGAAGCGCTCGTTTTGTGACAAAACGGAGCAGAAGCGGCGATTCTGTGCACGAAACGCCCGTTTTGTGCCAAAAGGAGCAATTCGGTGCGTGAAACGCTCGCTTTGTGCTAAAACTGAGCTAAAACGGCGATTCTGTGCACGAAACGCACGCTTTGTGCCAAGACGGAGCAAAAGCGGCGATTCTGTGCACGAATCGCACGTTTTGTACCAGAAGGAGCAATTCGGTGCGTGAAACGCACGTTTTGTGACAAAACGGAGCAAAAGCGGCGATTCTTTGAACGAAACGCACGTTTTGTGCCAAAACTAAGCAAAGGCGGCGATTCTGTGCACGAAACGCACATTTTGTGCCAAAACTGAACAAAAGCGGCGAATCCGTGCACGAAACACACGTTTTGTGGCAAAACTGAGCAAAAGCGGCGATTCTGTGCACGAAACGCACGTTTTGCTGCAAAACTGAGCAAAAGCGGCGATTCTGTGCACGAAACGCACATTTTGTGCCAAAACCGGACAAAAGCGGCGATTCCGTGCACGAAACACACGTTTTGTGGCACAAGCAGCAATTCGGTGTGTGAAACTCACGTCTTGTGCCAAAACTGAGCAAAAGCGACGATTTTGTGCACGAAGCGCACGTTTTGTGGCAAAACTGAACAAAGGCGGTGATTCTGTACACGAAACAGACGTTTTGTGGCAAAACTGAGCAAAAGCGAAGATTCTGTGCACGAAACGCACGTTTTGTGCCTGAAGGAGCAATTCGGTGCGTGAAGCGCAGGTTTTGAGACAAAACGTAGTAAAAGCGGCGATTCTGTGCACGAGACGCACGTGTTGTTGCATAACAGAGCAAAAGCGACAATTCGGTGCGCGAAACGTCCATTTAGTGCCAAAACTGAGCAAATGCGACGATTCTGTGCACGAAGCGCACGTTTTGTTCCTAAACTGAACAAAGGCGGCGATTCTGTACACGAAACAGACGGTTTGTGGCAAAACTGAGCAAAAGCGGCGATTCTGTGCACGAAACGCACGTTTTGTGCCAGAAGGAGCAAATCGGTGCGTGAAGCGCAGGTTTTGTGACCAAACTGAGCAAAAGCGGCGATTCTGTGCACGAAGCGCACGCTTTGTGCCAAAACTGAGCAAAAGCGGCGATTCTGTGCACGAAACGCACGTTTTGTGCCAAAACTGAGCAAAAGCGGCGATTCTGTGCACGAAACGCACGTTTTGTGCCAGAAGGAGCAAATCGGTGCGTGAAGCGCAGGTTTTGTGACAAAACTGAGCAAAAGCGGCGATTCTGTGCACGAAGCGCACGCTTTGTGCGAAAACTGAGCAAAAGCGGCGATTCTGTGCACGATACGCCCGTTTTGTGCCAAAAGCAGCAATTCGGTGCGTGAAACGCTCGCTTTGTGCTAAAACTGAGCTAAAACGGCGATTCTGTGCGCGAAACGTCCGTTTTGTGCCGAAACTGAGCAAAAGCGGCGATTCTGTGCACGAAACGCACGTTTTGTGCCAATTCGGAGCAAAAGCGGCGATTCTGTGCACGAAACGCGTGTTTTGTGCCGAAAGGAGCAATTCGGTGCGTGAAACGCACGTTTTGGGCCAATTCGGAGCAAAAGCGGCGATTCTGTGCACGAAACGCCCGTTTTGTGCCAAAACTTAGCAAAAGCATCGATTCAGGGCACGAAACGCTGGTTTTGTGTCAAAACTGAGCAATAGCGGCGATTCTGTGCACGAAGCGCCCGTTTTGTTTCAAAAGGAGCAATTCGGTGCGTGAAACGCACGTTTTGTGCCAATACGGAGCAAACGCGGCGATTCTGTGCACGAAACGCGGGTTTTGTGCCAAAACAGAGCATTCTGTGCAGGAAGCGCACGTTTTGTGCCATAACTGAGCAGAAGCGGCGATTCTGTGCTCGAAATGCGGGATTTGTGCCAAAACTCAGCAAAAGCGACGATTCTATGCTCGAAACGCCCGTTTTGTGCCAAAAGGAGCAATTCGGTGCGTGAAACGCTCGCTTTGTGCTAAAACTGAGCTAAAACGGCGATTCTGTGCGCGAAACGTCCGTTTTGTGCCAAAACTGAGCAAAAGCGGCGATTCTGTGCACGAAACGCACGTTTTGTGCCAATTCGGAGCAAAAGAGGCAATTCTGTGCTCGAAACGCGGGTTTTGTGCCAAAACTGAGCAAAAGCGGTTATTCTGTGCACGAAACGCACGTTTTGTACCAAAACTGAGCAAAAGCGGCGATGCTGTGCACGAAACTCGGGTTTTGTGCCAAAACTGAGCAAAAGCGGCGATTCAGGGCACGAAACGCGGGTTTTGTGTCAAAACTGAGCAATTCTGTGCAGGAAGCGCACGTTTTGTGCCATAACTGAGCAGAAGCGGCGATTCTGTGCTCGAAATGCGGGATTTGTGCTAAAACTCAACAAAAGCGACGATTCTATGCACGAAACGCCCGTTTTGTGCCAAAAGGAGCAATTCGGTGCGTGAAACGCTCGCTTTGTGCTAAAACTGAGCTAAAACGGCGATTCTGTGTGCGAAACGTCCGTTTTGTGCCAAAACTGAGCAAAAGCGGCGATTCTGTGCGCGAAACGCACGTTTTGTGCCAGAAGGAGCAAAAGCGGCGATTCTGTGCCCGAAGCGCTCGTTTTGTAACAATAGGAGCAATTCGGTGCGTGAATCGCACGTTTTGTGCCAAAACTGAGCAAAAGCGGCGATTCTGTGCACGAAACGCACGTTTTGTGCCAAAACTGAGCGAAAGCGGCGATTCCGTGCACGAAACACACGTTTTGTGGCAAAAGCAGCAATTCGGTGTGTGAAACTCACGTCTTGTGCCAAAACTGAGCAAAAACGACGATTTTGTGCACGAAGCGCACGTTTTGTTCCAAAACTGAACAAAGGCGGCGATTCTGTACACGAAACAGACGTTTTGTGGCAAAACTGAGCAAAAGCGGAGATTATGTGCACGAAACGCACGTTTTGTGCCAAAACTGAGCAAAAGCGGAGATTCTGTGCACGAAACGCACGTTTTGTGCCTGAAGGATCAATTCGGTGCGTGAAGCGCAGGTTTTGAGACAAAACGTAGTAAAAGCGGCGATTCTGTGCACGAGACGCACGTGTTGTTGCAAAACAGAGCAAAAGCGGCAATTCGGTGCGCGAAAGGTCCATTTAGTGCCAAAACTGAGCAAAAGCGACGATTCTGTGCACGAAGCGCACGTTTTGTTCCAAAACTGAGCAAAAGCGGCGATTCTGCGCACGAAACACACGTTTTGTGGCAAAACTGAGCAAAAGCGGCGATTCTGTGCACGAAGCGCTCGTTTTGTGACAAAACGGAGCAGAAGCGGCGATTCTGTGCACGAAACGCCCGTTTTGTGCCAAAAGGAGCAATTCGGTGCGTGAAACGCTCGCTTTGTGCTAAAACTGAGCTAAAACGGCGATTCTGTGCGCGAAACGTCCGTTTTGTGCCGAAGCTGAGCAAAAGCGGCGATTCTGTGCACGAAACGCACGTTTTGTGCCAATTCGGAGCAAAAGCGGCGATTCTGTGCACGAAACGCGTGTTTTGTGCCGCAAGGAGCAATTCGGTGCGTGAAACGCACGTTTTGGGCCAATTCGGAGCAAAAGCGGCGATTCTGTGCACGAAACGCCCGTTTTGTGCCAAAACTTAGCAAAAGCATCGATTCAGGGCACGAAACGCTGGTTTTGTGTCAAAACTGAGCAATAGCGGCGATTCTGTGCACGAAGCGCCCGTTTTGTTTCAAAAGGAGCAATTCGGTGCGTGAAACGCACGTTTTGTGCCAATACGGAGCAAACGCGGCGATTCTGTGCACGAAACGCGGGTTTTGTGCCAAAACAGAGCATTCTGTGCAGGAAGCGCACGTTTTGTGCCATAACTGAGCAGAAGCGGCGATTCTGTGCTCGAAATGCGGGATTTGTGCCAAAACTCAGCAAAAGCGACGATTCTATGCTCGAAACGCCCGTTTTGTGCCAAAAGGAGCAATTCGGTGCGTGAAACGCTCGCTTTGTGCTAAAACTGAGCTAAAACGGCGATTCTGTGCCCGAAACGTCCGTTTTGTGCCAAAACTGAGCAAAAGCGGCGATTCTGTGCACGAAACGCACGTTTTGTGCCAATTCGGAGCAAAAGAGGCAATTCTGTGCTCGAAACGCGGGTTTTGTGCCAAAACTGAGCAAAAGCGGTTATTCTGTGCACGAAACGCACGTTTTGTACCAAAACTGAGCAAAAGCGGCGATGCTGTGCACGAAACTCGGGTTTTGTGCCAAAACTGAGCAAAAGCGGCGATTCAGGGCACGAAACGCGGGTTTTGTGTCAAAACTGAGCAATTCTGTGCAGGAAGCGCACGTTTTGTGCCATAACTGAGCAGAAGCGGCGATTCTGTGCTCGAAATGCGGGATTTGTGCTAAAACTCAACAAAAGCGACGATTCTATGCACGAAACGCCCGTTTTGTGCCAAAAGGAGCAATTCGGTGCGTGAAACGCTCGCTTTGTGCTAAAACTGAGCTAAAACGGCGATTCTGTGTGCGAAACGTCCGTTTTGTGCCAAAACTGAGCAAAAGCGGCGATTCTGTGCGCGAAACGCACGTTTTGTGCCAGAAGGAGCAAAAGCGGCGATTCTGTGCCCGAAGCGCTCGTTTTGTAACAATAGGAGCAATTCGGTGCGTGAATCGCACGTTTTGTGCCAAAACTGAGCAAAAGCGGCGATTCTGTGCACGAAACGCACGTTTTGTGCCAAAACTGAGCGAAAGCGGCGATTCCGTGCACGAAACACACGTTTTGTGGCAAAAGCAGCAATTCGGTGTGTGAAACTCACGTCTTGTGCCAAAACTGAGCAAAAACGACGATTTTGTGCACGAAGCGCACGTTTTGTTCCAAAACTGAACAAAGGCGGCGATTCTGTACACGAAACAGACGTTTTGTGGCAAAACTGAGCAAAAGCGGAGATTATGTGCACGAAACGCACGTTTTGTGCCAATACGGAGCAAAAGCGGCGATTCTGTGCACGAAACGAACGTTTTGTGCCAAACGGAGCAATTCGGTGCGTGAAACGCATGTTGTGTGCCGATACGGAGCAAACGCGGCGATTCAGTGCACGAAACGCGGGTTTTGTGTCAAAACTGAGCTATAGCGGCGATTCTGTGCACGAAACGCGGGTTTTGTGTCAAAACTGAGCAATAGCGGCGATTCTGTGCACGAAGCGCCCGTTTTGTTTCAAAAGGAGCAATTCGGTGCGTGAAACGCACGTTTTGTGCCAATACGGAGCCAAAGCGGCGGTTCTGTGCACGAAACGCTCGTTTTATGCCAATACGGAGCAAAAGCGGCGATTCTGTGCACGAAACGAACGTTTTGTGCCAAACGGAGCAATTCGGTGCGTGAAACGCACGTTGTGTGCCAATACGGAGCAAACGCGGCGATTCTGTGCACGAAACGCGGGTTTTGTGCCAAAACTGAGCAAAGGCGGCGATTCTGTGCATGAAACTCGGGTTTTGTGCCAAAACTGAGCAAAACCGGCGATTCTGTGCACGAAACGCGTGTTTTGTGCCGAAAGGTGCAATTCGGTGCGTGAAACGCACGTTTTGTGCCATTTCGTAGCAAAAGCGGCGATTCTGTGCGTGAAACGCTCGCTTTGTGCTAAAACTGAGCTAAAACGGCGATTCTGTGCGCGAAACGTCCGTTTTGTGCCAAAACTGAGCAAAAGCGGCGATTCTGTGCACGAAACGCACGTTTTGTGCCAATTCGGAGCAAAAGAGGCAATTCTGTGCTCGAAACGCGGGTTTTGTGCCAAAACTGAGCAAAAGCGGTTATTCTGTGCACGAAACGCACGTTTTGTACCAAAACTGAGCAAAAGCGGCGATGCTGTGCACGAAACTCGGGTTTTGTGCCAAAACTGAGCAATAGCGGCGATTCAGGGCACGAAACGCGGCTTTTGTGTCAAAACTGAGCAATTCGGTGCGTGAAACGCACGTTTTGTGCCAATACGGAGCCAAAGCGGCGATTCTGTGCACGAAACGCACGTTTTGTGCCAATACGGAGCAAAAGTGGCGATTCTGTGCACGAAACACACGTTTTGTGCCAAAACTGAGCAGAAGCGGCGATTCTGTGCGCGAAACGCCCGTTTTATTTCAAAAGTATCAATTCGGTGCGTGAAACGCACGTTTTGTGCCAATACGGAGCAAAAGCGGCGATTCTGTGCACGAAACGAACGTTTTGTGCCAAAACTGAGCAAAAGCGGCGATTCTGCGCCCGAAACGCACGTTTTGTGCCAAAACTGACCAAAAGCGGCGATTCTGTGCACGAACGGCACATTTTGTGACAAAAGCAGCAATTCGGTGTGTGAAACGCACGTTTTGTGACAAAACGGAGCAAAAGCGGCCATTCTTTGTACGAAACGCACGTTTTGTGCCAAAACTGAGCAAAAGCGGCGATTCTGTGCACGAAACGCACGTTTTGTGCCAGAAGGAGCAAATCGGTGCGTGAAGCGCAGGTTTTGTGACAAAACGGAGCAAAAGCGGCGATTCTGTGCACGAGACGCACGTTTTGTGCCATAACTGAGCAGAAGCGGCGATTCTGTGCTCGAAATGCGGGATTTGTGCCAAAACTCAGCAAAAGCGATGATTCTGTGCACAAAACGCACGTTTTGTGCCAAAACTGAGCAAAAGAGGCAATTCTGTGCCCGAAACGCGGGTTTTGTGCCAAAACTGAGCAAAGGCGGCGATTCTGTGCATGAAACTCGGGTTTTGTGCCAAAACTGAGCAAAACCGGCGATTCTGTGCACGAAACGCGTGTTTTGTGCCGAAAGGTGCAATTCGGTGCGTGAAACGCACGTTTTGTGCCATTTCGTAGCAAAAGCGGCGATTCTGTGCGTGAAACGCTCGCTTTGTGCTAAAACTGAGCTAAAACGGCGATTCTGTGCGCGAAACGTCCGTTTTGTGCCAAAACTGAGCAAAAGCGGCGATTCTGTGCACGAAACGCACGTTTTGTGCCAATTCGGAGCAAAAGAGGCAATTCTGTGCTCGAAACGCGGGTTTTGTGCCAAAACTGAGCAAAAGCGGTTATTCTGTGCACGAAACGCACGTTTTGTACCAAAACTGAGCAAAAGCGGCGATGCTGTGCACGAAACTCGGGTTTTGTGCCAAAACTGAGCAATAGCGGCGATTCAGGGCACGAAACGCGGGTTTTGTGTCAAAACTGAGCAATTCGGTGCGTGAAACGCACGTTTTGTGCCAATACGGAGCCAAAGCGGAGATTCTGTGCACGAAACGCACGTTTTGTGCCAATACGGAGCAAAAGCGGCGATTCTGTGCACGAAACACACGTTTTGTGCCAAAACTGAGCAGAAGCGGCGATTCTGTGCGCGAAACGCCCGTTTTATTTCAAAAGTATCAATTCGGTGCGTGAAACGCACGTTTTGTGCCAATACGGAGCAAAAGCGGCGATTCTGTGCACGAAACGAACGTTTTGTGCCAAAACTGAGCAAAAGCGGCGATTCTGCGCCCGAAACGCACGTTTTGTGCCAAAACGGAACAAAAGCGGCGATTCTGTGCACGAACGGCACATTTTGTGACAAAAGCAGCAATTCGGTGTGTGAAACGCACGTTTTGTGACAAAACGGAGCAAAAGCGGCCATTCTTTGTACGAAACGCACGTTTTGTGCCAAAACTGAGCAAAAGCGGCGATTCTGTGCACGAAACGCACGTTTTGTGCCAGAAGGAGCAAATCGGTGCGTGAAGCGCAGGTTTTGTGACAGAACGGAGCAAAAGCGGCGATTCTGTGCACGAGACGCACGTTTTGTGCCAAAACTGAGCAAAAGCGGCGATTCTGTGCACGAAACGCCCGTTTTGTGCCAAAAGGAGCAATTCGGTGCGTGAAACGCTCGCTTTGTGCTAAAACTGAGCTAAAACGGCGATTCTGAGCACGAAACGCGCGTTTTGTTGCAAAACTGAGCAAAAGCGGCAATTCGGTGCGCGATACGTCCGTTTTGTGCCAAAACTGAACAAAAGCGGCGATTCCGTGCACGAAACACACGTTTTGTGGCAAAAGCAGCAATTCGGTGTGTGAAACTCACGTCTTGTGCCAAAACTGAGCAAAAGCGGCGATTTTGTGCACGAAGCGCACGTTTTGTTCCAAAACTGAACAAAGGCGGCGATTCTGTACACGAAACAGACGTTATGTGGCAAAACTGAGCAAAAGCGGCGATTCTGTGCACGAAACGCACGTTTTGTGCCAAAACTGAGCAAAAGCGGCGATTCTGTGCACGAAACGCACGTTCTGTGCCAGAAGGAGCAATTCGGTGCGTGAAGCGCAGGTTTTGTGACAAAACGGAGCAAAAGCGGCGATTCTATGCACGAGACGCACGTTTGGTGCAAAACTGAACAAAAGCGGCGATTCTGTGCACGAAACGCACGTTTTGTGCCAGAAGGAGCAATTCGGTGCGTAAAGCGCAGGTTTTGTGCCAAAACGGAGCAGAAGCGGCGATTCTGTGCACGAAACGCACGTATTGTTGCAAAACTGAGCAAAAGCGGCAATTCGGTGCGCGAAACGTCCATTTTGTGCCAAAACTGAGCAAAAGCGGCGATCCTGTGCACGAAACGCATGTTCTGTGCCAAAACTGAGCATAAGCGGCGATTCTGTGCACGAAACGCACGTTTTGTGCCAAAACTGAGCAAAAGCGGCGATTCTGTGCACGAAACGCACGTTTTGTGCCAATTCGGAGCAAAAGCGGCGATTCTGTGCACGAAACGCGTGTTTTGTGCCGAAAGGAGCAATTCGGTGCGTGAAACGCACGTTTTGTGCCAATACGGAGCAAACGCGGCGATTCTGTGCACGAAACGCGGGTTTTGTGCCAAAACAGAGCATTCTGTGCAGGAAGCGCACGTTTTGTGCCATAACTGAGCAGAAGCGGCGATTCTGTGCTCGAAATGCGGGATTTGTGCCAAAACTCAGCAAAAGCGACGATTCTATGCTCGAAACGCCCGTTTTGTGCCAAAAGGAGCAATTCGGTGCGTGAAACGCTCGCTTTGTGCTAAAACTGAGCTAAAACGGCGATTCTGTGCCCGAAACGTCCGTTTTGTGCCAAAACTGAGCAAAAGCGGCGATTCTGTGCACGAAACGCCCGTTTTGTGCCAAACGGAGCAATTCAGTGCGTGGAGCGCTCGTTTTGTGCCAAAACTGAGCAAAACCGGCGATTCTGTGCACGAAACGCGTGTTTTGTGCCAGAAGGAGCAATTCGGTGCGTGAAGCGCAGTTTTTGTGACAAAACCGAGCAAAAGCGGCGATTCTGTGCACGAGACGCACGTTTTGTGCCAAAACTGAGCAAAAGCGGCGATTCTGTGCACGAAACGCACGTTTTGTGCCAGAAGGAGCAATTCGGTGCGTGAAGCGCAGGTTTTGTGACAAAACGGAGCAAAAGCGGCGATTCTGTGCACGAAACGCACATTTTGTGCCAAAGGGAGCAATTCGGTGCGTGAAACGCACGTTTTGTGCTAAAACTGAGCAAATGCGGCAATTCTGTCCACGAAACGGACGTTTTGTGCCAAAACTGAGCAAAAGAGACGATTCTGAGCACGAAACGCCCGTTTTGTGCCAAAACTGAGCAAAAGCGGCGATTCTGTGCACGAAACGCACGTTTTGTGCCAGAAGGAGCAATTCGGTGCGTGAAGCGCAGGTTTTGTGACAAAACGGAGCAATAGCGGCGATTCTGTGCACGAAGCGCCCGTTTTGTTTCAAAAGGAGCAATTCGGTGCGTGAAACGCACGTTTTGTGCCAATACGGAGCAAAAGCGGCGATTTTGTGCACGAAGCGCACGTTTTGTTCCAAAACTGAACAAAGGCGGCGATTCTGTACACGAAACAGACGTTTTGTGGCAAAACTGAGCAAAAGCGGAGGTTATGTGCACGAAACGCACGTTTTGTGCCAAACGGAGCAATTCAGTGCGTGGAGCGCTCGTTTTGTGCCAAAACTGAGCAAAACCGGCGATTCTGTTCACGAAACGCATGTTTTGTGCCAATACGGAGCAAAAGCGGCGATTCTGTGCACGAAACGCACGTTTTCTGCCAAAACTGAGCAAAAGCGGCGATTCTGTGCACGAAACGCACGTTTTGTGCCAGAAGGAGCAATTCGGTGCGTGAAGCGCAGGTTTTATGACAAAACGTAGCAAAAGCGGCAATTCGGTGCGCGAAACGTCCATTTTGTGCCAAAACTGAGCAAAAGCGGCGATCCTGTGCACGAAACGCTCGTTTTGTGCCAAAACTGAGCAAATGCGGCGATTCTGTCCACGAAACGGACGATTTGTGCCAAAACTGAGCAAAAGCGACGATTCTGTGCACGAAACGCCCGTTTTGTGCCAAATGGAGCAATTCGGTGCGTGAAACACTCGCTTTGTGCTAAAACTGAGCTAAAACGGCGATTCTGTGCACGAAACGCACGTTTTGTTGCAAAACTGAGCAAAAGCGGCAATTCGGTGCGCGAAACGTCCGTTTTGTGCCAAAACTGAGCAAAAGCGGCTATTTTGTGCACGAAACGCACGTCTTGTTCCAAAACGGAGCAAAAGCGGCGATTCTGTGCACGAAACGCACGTTTTGTGCCAAAACTGAGCAAAAGCGGCGATTCAGGGCACGAAACGCGGGTTTTGTGTCAAAACTGAGCAATAGCGGCGATTCTGTGCACGAAGCGCCCGTTTTGTTTCAAAAGGAGCAATTCGGTGCGTGAAACGCACGTTTTGTTCCAATACGGAGCCAAAGCGTCAATTCTGTGCACGAAACGCACGTTTTGTGCCAATAGGGAGCAAAAGCGGCGATTCTGTGCACGAAACGAACGTTTTGTGCCAAACGGAGCAGTTCGATGCGTGAAACGCACGTTGTGTGCCAATACGGAGCAAACGCTGCGATTCTGTGCACGAAACGCGGGTTTTGTGCCAAAACAGAGCATTCTGTGCAGGAAGCGCACGTTTTGTGCCATAACTGAGCAGAAGCGGCGATTCTGTGCTCGAAATGCGGGATTTGTGCCAAAACTCAGCAAAAGCGATGATTCTGTGCACAAAACGCACGTTTTGTGCCAAAACTGAGCAAAAGAGGCAATTCTGTGCTCGAAACGCTGGTTTTGTGTCAAAACTGAGCAAATGCGGCGATTCTGTGCACGAAACTCGGGTTTTGTGCTAAAACTGAGCTAAAACGGCGATTCTGTGCGCGAAACGTCCGTTTTGTGCCAAAACTGAGCAAAAGCGGCGATTCTGTGCACGAAACGCACGTTTTGTGCCAATTCGGAGCAAAAGAGGCAATTCTGTGCTCGAAACGCGGGTTTTGTGCCAAAACTGAGCAAAAGCGGTTATTCTGTGCACGAAACGCACGTTTTGTACCAAAACTGAGCAAAAGCGGCGATGCTGTGCACGAAACTCGGGTTTTGTGCCAAAACTGAGCAATAGCGGCGATTCAGGGCACGAAACGCGGGTTTTGTGTCAAAACTGAGCAATTCGGTGCGTGAAACGCACGTTTTGTGCCAATACGGAGCCAAAGCGGCGATTCTGTGCACGAAACGCACGTTTTGTGCCAATACGGAGCAAAAGCGGCGATTCTGTGCACGAAACACACGTTTTGTGCCAAAACTGAGCAGAAGCGGCGATTCTGTGCGCGAAACGCCCGTTTTATTTAAAAAGTAACAATTCGGTGCGTGAAACGCACGTTTTGTGCCAATACGGAGCAAAAGCGGCGATTCTGTGCACGAAACGAACGTTTTGTGCCAAAACTGAGCAAAAGCGGCGATTCTGCGCCCGAAACGCACGTTTTGTGCCAAAACTGAACAAAAGCGGCGATTCTGTGCACGAACGGCACATTTTGTGACAAAAGCAGCAATTCGGTGTGTGAAACGCACGTTTTGTGACAAAACGGAGCAAAAGCGGCCATTCTTTGTACGAAACGCACGTTTTGTGCCAAAACTGAGCAAAAGCGGCGATTCTGTGCACGAAACGCACGTTTTGTGCCAGAAGGAGCAAATCGGTGCGTGAAGCGCAGGTTTTGTGACAAAACGGAGCAAAAGCGGCGATTCTGTGCACGAGACGCACGTTTTGTGCCATAACTGAGCAGAAGCGGCGATTCTGTGCTCGAAATGCGGGATTTGTGCCAAAACTCAGCAAAAGCGATGATTCTGTGCACAAAACGCACGTTTTGTGCCAAAACTGAGCAAAAGAGGCAATTCTGTGCCCGAAACGCGGGTTTTGTGCCAAAACTGAGCAAAGGCGGCGATTCTGTGCATGAAACTCGGGTTTTGTGCCAAAACTGAGCAAAACCGGCGATTCTGTGCACGAAACGCGTGTTTTGTGCCGAAAGGTGCAATTCGGTGCGTGAAACGCACGTTTTGTGCCATTTCGTAGCAAAAGCGGCGATTCTGTGCGTGAAACGCTCGCTTTGTGCTAAAACTGAGCTAAAACGGCGATTCTGTGCGCGAAACGTCCGTTTTGTGCCAAAACTGAGCAAAAGCGGCGATTCTGTGCACGAAACGCACGTTTTGTGCCAATTCGGAGCAAAAGAGGCAATTCTGTGATCGAAACGCGGGTTTTGTGCCAAAACTGAGCAAAAGCGGTTATTCTGTGCACGAAACGCACGTTTTGTACCAAAACTGAGCAAAAGCGGCGATGCTGTGCACGAAACTCGGGTTTTGTGCCAAAACTGAGCAATAGCGGCGATTCAGGGCACGAAACGCGGGTTTTGTGTCAAAACTGAGCAATTCGGTGCGTGAAACGCACGTTTTGTGCCAATACGGAGCCAAAGCGGAGATTCTGTGCACGAAACGCACGTTTTGTGCCAATACGGAGCAAAAGCGGCGATTCTGTGCACGAAACACACGTTTTGTGCCAAAACTGAGCAGAAGCGGCGATTCTGTGCGCGAAACGCCCGTTTTATTTCAAAAGTATCAATTCGGTGCGTGAAACGCACGTTTTGTGCCAATACGGAGCAAAAGCGGCGATTCTGTGCACGAAACGAACGTTTTGTGCCAAAACTGAGCAAAAGCGGCGATTCTGCGCCCGAAACGCACGTTTTGTGCCAAAACTGAACAAAAGCGGCGATTCTGTGCACGAACGGCACATTTTGTGACAAAAGCAGCAATTCGGTGTGTGAAACGCACGTTTTGTGACAAAACGGAGCAAAAGCGGCCATTCTTTGTACGAAACGCACGTTTTGTGCCAAAACTGAGCAAAAGCGGCGATTCTGTGCACGAAACGCACGTTTTGTGCCAGAAGGAGCAAATCGGTGCGTGAAGCGCAGGTTTTGTGACAAAACGGAGCAAAAGCGGCGATTCTGTGCACGAGACGCACGTTTTGTGCCAAAACTGAGCAAAAGCGGCGATTCTGTGCACGAAACGCCCGTTTTGTGCCAAAAGGAGCAATTTTGTGCGTGAAACGCTCGCTTTGTGCTAAAACTGAGCTAAAACGGCGATTCTGAGCACGAAACGCGCGTTTTGTTGCAAAACTGAGCAAAAGCGGCAATTCGGTGCGCGATACGTCCGTTTTGTGCCAAAACTGAACAAAAGCGGCGATTCCGTGCACGAAACACACGTTTTGTGGCAAAAGCAGCAATTCGGTGTGTGAAACTCACGTCTTGTGCCAAAACTGAGCAAAAGCGGCGATTTTGTGCACGAAGCGCACGTTTTGTTCCAAAACTGAACAAAGGCGGCGATTCTGTACACGAAACAGACGTTATGTGGCAAAACCGAGCAAAAGCGGCGATTCTGTGCACGAAACGCACGTTTTGTGCCAAAACTGAGCAAAAGCGGCGATTCTGTGCACGAAACGCACGTTCTGTGCCAGAAGGAGCAATTCGGTGCGTGAAGCGCAGGTTTTGTGACAAAACGGAGCAAAAGCGGCGATTCTATGCACGAGACGCACGTTTGGTGCAAAACTGAACAAAAGCGGCGATTCTGTGCACGAAACGCACGTTTTGTGCCAGAAGGAGCAATTCGGTGCGTGAAGCGCAGGTTTTGTGCCAAAACGGAGCAGAAGCGGCGATTCTGTGCACGAAACGCACGTATTGTTGCAAAACTGAGCAAAAGCGGCAATTCGGTGCGCGAAACGTCCATTTTGTGCCAAAACTGAGCAAAAGCGGCGATCCTGTGCACGAAACGCATGTTCTGTGCCAAAACTGAGCATAAGCGGCGATTCTGTGCACGAAACGCACGTTTTGTGCCAAAACTGAGCAAAAGCGGCGATTCTGCGCCCGAAACGCACGTTTTGTGCCAAAACTGAACAAAAGCGGCGATTCTGTGCACGAACGGCACATTTTGTGACAAAAGCAGCAATTCGGTGTGTGAAACGCACGTTTTGTGACAAAACGGAGCAAAAGCGGCCATTCTTTGTACGAAACGCACGTTTTGTGCCAAAACTGAGCAAAAGCGGCGATTCTGTGCACGAAACGCACGTTTTGTGCCAGAAGGAGCAAATCGGTGCGTGAAGCGCAGGTTTTGTGAAAAAACGGAGCAAAAGCGGCGATTCTGTGCACGAGACGCACGTTTTGTGCCAAAACTGAGCAAAAGCGGCGATTCTGTGCACGAAACGCCCGTTTTGTGCCAAAAGGAGCAATTCGGTGCGTGAAACGCTCGCTTTGTGCTAAAGCTGAGCTAAAACGGCGATTCTGTGCGCGAAACGTCCGTTTTGTGCCAAAACTGAGCAAAAGCGACGATTCTATGCTCGAAACGCCCGTTTTGTGCCAAAAGGAGCAATTCGGTGCGTGAAACGCTCGCTTTGTGCTAAAACTGAGCTAAAACGGCGATTCTGTGCGCGAAACGTCCGTTTTGTGCCAAAACTGAGCAAAAGCGGCGATTCTGTGCACGAAACGCCCGTTTTGTGCCAAACGGAGCAATTCAGTGCGTGGAGCGCTCGTTTTGTGCCAAAACTGAGCAAAACCGGCGATTCTGTGCACGAAACGCGTGTTTTGTGCCAGACGGAGCAATTCGGTGCGTGAAGCGCAGTTTTTGTGACAAAACCGAGCAAAAGCGGCGATTCTGTGCACGAGACGCACGTTTTGTGCCGAAACTGAGCAAAAGCGGCGATTCTGTGCACGAAACGCACGTTTTGTGCCAGAAGGAGCAATTCGGTGCGTGAAGCGCAGGTTTTGTGACAAAACGGAGCAAAAGCGGCGATTCTGTGCACGAAACGCACATTTTGTGCCAAAGGGAGCAATTCGGTGCGTGAAACGCACGTTTTGTGCTAAAACTGAGCAAATGCGGCAATTCTGTCCACGAAACGGACGTTTTGTGCCAAAACTGAGCAAAAGAGACGATTCTGAGCACGAAACGCCCGTTTTGTGCCAAAACTGAGCAAAAGCGGCGATTCTGTGCACGAAACGCACGTTTTGTGCCAGAAGGAGCAATTCGGTGCGTGAAGCGCAGGTTTTGTGACAAAACGGAGCAATAGCGGCGATTCTGTGCACGAAGCGCCCGTTTTGTTTCAAAAGGAGCAATTCGGTGCGTGAAACGCACGTTTTGTGCCAATACGGAGCAAAAGCGGCGATTTTGTGCACGAAGCGCACGTTTTGTTCCAAAACTGAACAAAGGCGGCGATTCTGTACACGAAACAGACGTTTTGTGGCAAAACTGAGCAAAAGCGGAGGTTATGTGCACGAAACGCACGTTTTGTGCCAAACGGAGCAATTCAGTGCGTGGAGCGCTCGTTTTGTGCCAAAACTGAGCAAAACCGGCGATTCTGTTCACGAAACGCATGTTTTGTGCCAATACGGAGCAAAAGCGGCGATTCTGTGCACGAAACGCACGTTTTCTGCCAAAACTGAGCAAAAGCGGCGATTCTGTGCACGAAACGCACGTTTTGTGCCAGAAGGAGCAATTCGGTGCGTGAAGCGCAGGTTTTATGACAAAACGTAGCAAAAGCGGCAATTCGGTGCGCGAAACGTCCACTTTGTGCCAAAACTGAGCAAAAGCGGCGATCCTGTGCACGAACCGCTCGTTTTGTGCCAAAACTGAGCAAATGCGGCGATTCTGTCCACGAAACGGACGATTTGTGCCAAAACTGAGCAAAAGCGACGATTCTGTGCACGAAACGCCCGTTTTGTGCCAAAAGTAGCAATTCGGTGCGTGAAACGCTCGCTTTGTGCAAAAACTGAGCTAAAACGGCGATTCTGTACACGAAACAGATGTTTTGTTGCAAAACTGAGCAAAAGCGGCAATTCGGTGCGCGAAACGTCCGTTTTGTGCCAAAACTGAACAAAAGCGGCGATTCCGTGCACGAAACACACGTTTTGTGGCATAAGCAGCAATTCGGTGTGTGAAACGCACGTCTTGTGCCAAAACTGAGCAAAACCGGCGATTCTGCGCACGATACGAACGTTTTGTGCGAAAAGGAGCAATTCGGTGTGTGAAACGCACGTTTTGTGCCAAAACTGAGCAAAAGCGGCGATTCAGGGCACGAAACGCGGGTTTTGTGTCAAAACTGAGCAATAGCGGCGATTCTGTGCACGAAGCGCCCGTTTTGTTTCAAAAGGAGCAATTCGGTGCGTGAAACGCACGTTTTGTTCCAATACGGAGCCAAAGCGTCAATTCTGTGCACGAAACGCACGTTTTGTGCCAATAGGGAGCAAAAGCGGCGATTCTGTGCACGAAACGAACGTTTTGTGCCAAACGGAGCAGTTCGATGCGTGAAACGCACGTTGTGTGCCAATACGGAGCAAACGCTGCGATTCTGTGCACGAAACGCGGGTTTTGTGCCAAAACAGAGCATTCTGTGCAGGAAGCGCACGTTTTGTGCCATAACTGAGCAGAAGCGGCGATTCTGTGCTCGAAATGCGGGATTTGTGCCAAAACTCAGCAAAAGCGATGATTCTGTGCACAAAACGCACGTTTTGTGCCAAAACTGAGCAAAAGAGGCAATTCTGTGCTCGAAACGCTGGTTTTGCGCCAAAACTGAGCAAATGCGGCGATTCTGTGCACGAAACTCGGGTTTTGTGCTAAAACTGAGCTAAAACGGCGATTCTGTGCGCGAAACGTCCGTTTTGTGCCAAAACTGAGCAAAAGCGGCGATTCTGTGCACGAAACGCACGTTTTGTGCCAATTCGGAGCAAAAGAGGCAATTCTGTGCTCGAAACGCGGGTTTTGTGCCAAAACTGAGCAAAAGCGGTTATTCTGTGCACGAAACGCACGTTTTGTACCAAAACTGAGCAAAAGCGGCGATGCTGTGCACGAAACTCGGGTTTTGTGCCAAAACTGAGCAATAGCGGCGATTCAGGGCACGAAACGCGGGTTTTGTGTCAAAACTGAGCAATTCGGTGCGTGAAACGCACGTTTTGTGCCAATACGGAGCCAAAGCGGCGATTCTGTGCACGAAACGCACGTTTTGTGCCAATACGGAGCAAAAGCGGCGATTCTGTGCACGAAACACACGTTTTGTGCCAAAACTGAGCAGAAGCGGCGATTCTGTGCGCGAAACGCCCGTTTTATTTAAAAAGTATCAATTCGGTGCGTGAAACGCACGTTTTGTGCCAATACGGAGCAAAAGCGGCGATTCTGTGCACGAAACGAACGTTTTGTGCCAAAACTGAGCAAAAGCGGCGATTCTGCGCCCGAAACGCACGTTTTGTGCCAAAACTGAACAAAAGCGGCGATTCTGTGCACGAACGGCACATTTTGTGACAAAAGCAGCAACTCGGTGTGTGAAACGCACGTTTTGTGACAAAACGGAGCAAAAGCGGCCATTCTTTGTACGAAACGCACGTTTTGTGCCAAAACTGAGCAAAAGCGGCGATTCTGTGCACGAAACGCACGTTTTGTGCCAGAAGGAGCAAATCGGTGCGTGAAGCGCAGGTTTTGTGACAAAACGGAGCAAAAGCGGCGATTCTGTGCACGAGACGCACGTTTTGTGCCATAACTGAGCAGAAGCGGCGATTCTGTGCTCGAAATGCGGGATTTGTGCCAAAACTCAGCAAAAGCGATGATTCTGTGCACAAAACGCACGTTTTGTGCCAAAACTGAGCAAAAGAGGCAATTCTGTGCCCGAAACGCGGGTTTTGTGCCAAAACTGAGCAAAGGCGGCGATTCTGTGCATGAAACTCGGGTTTTGTGCCAAAACTGAGCAAAACCGGCGATTCTGTGCACGAAACGCGTGTTTTGTGCCGAAAGGTGCAATTCGGTGCGTGAAACGCACGTTTTGTGCCATTTCGTAGCAAAAGCGGCGATTCTGTGCGTGAAACGCTCGCTTTGTGCTAAAACTGAGCTAAAACGGCGATTCTGTGCGCGAAACGTCCGTTTTGTGCCAAAACTGAGCAAAAGCGGCGATTCTGTGCACGAAACGCACGTTTTGTGCCAATTCGGAGCAAAAGAGGCAATTCTGTGCTCGAAACGCGGGTTTTGTGCCAAAACTGAGCAAAAGCGGTTATTCTGTGCACGAAACGCACGTTTTGTACCAAAACTGAGCAAAAGCGGCGATGCTGTGCACGAAACTCGGGTTTTGTGCCAAAACTGAGCAATAGCGGCGATTCAGGGCACGAAACGCGGGTTTTGTGTCAAAACTGAGCAATTCGGTGCGTGAAACGCACGTTTTGTGCCAATACGGAGCCAAAGCGGAGATTCTGTGCACGAAACGCACGTTTTGTGCCAATACGGAGCAAAAGCGGCGATTCTGTGCACGAAACACACGTTTTGTGCCAAAACTGAGCAGAAGCGGCGATTCTGTGCGCGAAACGCCCGTTTTATTTAAAAAGTATCAATTCGGTGCGTGAAACGCACGTTTTGTGCCAATACGGAGCAAAAGCGGCGATTCTGTGCACGAAACGAACGTTTTGTGCCAAAACTGAGCAAAAGCGGCGATTCTGCGCCCGAAACGCACGTTTTGTGCCAAAACTGAACAAAAGCGGCGATTCTGTGCACGAACGGCACATTTTGTGACAAAAGCAGCAATTCGGTGTGTGAAACGCACGTTTTGTGACAAAACGGAGCAAAAGCGGCCATTCTTTGTACGAAACGCACGTTTTGTGCCAAAACTGAGCAAAAGCGGCGATTCTGTGCACGAAACGCACGTTTTGTGCCAGAAGGAGCAAATCGGTGCGTGAAGCGCAGGTTTTGTGACAAAACGGAGCAAAAGCGGCGATTCTGTGCACGAGACGCACGTTTTGTGCCAAAACTGAGCAAAAGCGGCGATTCTGTGCACGAAACGCCCGTTTTGTGCCAAAAGGAGCAATTCGGTGCGTGAAACGCTCGCTTTGTGCTAAAACTGAGCTAAAACGGCGATTCTGAGCACGAAACGCGCGTTTTGTTGCAAAACTGAGCAAAAGCGGCAATTCGGTGCGCGATACGTCCGTTTTGTGCCAAAACTGAACAAAAGCGGCGATTCCGTGCACGAAACACACGTTTTGTGGCAAAAGCAGCAATTCGGTGTGTGAAACTCACGTCTTGTGCCAAAACTGAGCAAAAGCGGCGATTTTGTGCACGAAGCGCACGTTTTGTTCCAAAACTGAACAAAGGCGGCGATTCTGTACACGAAACAGACGTTATGTGGCAAAACTGAGCAAAAGCGGCGATTCTGTGCACGAAACGCACGTTTTGTGCCAAAACTGAGCAAAAGCGGCGATTCTGTGCACGAAACGCACGTTCTGTGCCAGAAGGAGCAATTCGGTGCGTGAAGCGCAGGTTTTGTGACAAAACGGAGCAAAAGCGGCGATTCTATGCACGAGACGCACGTTTGGTGCAAAACTGAACAAAAGCGGCGATTCTGTGCACGAAACGCACGTTTTGTGCCAGAAGGAGCAATTCGGTGCGTGAAGCGCAGGTTTTGTGCCAAAACGGAGCAGAAGCGGCGATTCTGTGCACGAAACTCACGTATTGTTGCAAAACTGAGCAAAAGCGGCAATTCGGTGCGCGAAACGTCCATTTTGTGCCAAAACTGAGCAAAAGCGGCGATCCTGTGCACGAAACGCATGTTCTGTGCGAAAACTGAGCATAAGCGGCGATTCTGTGCACGAAACGCACGTTTTGTGCCAAAACTGAGCAAAAGCGGCGATTCTGCGCCCGAAACGCACGTTTTGTGCCAAAACTGAACAAAAGCGGCGATTCTGTGCACGAACGGCACATTTTGTGACAAAAGCAGCAATTCGGTGTGTGAAACGCACGTTTTGTGACAAAACGGAGCAAAAGCGGCCATTCTTTGTACGAAACGCACGTTTTGTGCCAAAACTGAGCAAAAGCGGCGATTCTGTGCACGAAACGCACGTTTTGTGCCAGAAGGAGCAAATCGGTGCGTGAAGCGCAGGTTTTGTGAAAAAACGGAGCAAAAGCGGCGATTCTGTGCACGAGACGCACGTTTTGTGCCAAAACTGAGCAAAAGCGGCGATTCTGTGCACGAAACGCCCGTTTTGTGCCAAAAGGAGCAATTCGGTGCGTGAAACGCTCGCTTTGTGCTAATGCTGAGCTAAAACGGCGATTCTGTGCGCGAAACGTCCGTTTTGTGCCAAAACTGAGCAAAAGCGGCGATTCTGTGCACGAAACGCACGTTTTGTGCCAATTCGGAGCAAAAGCGGCGATTCTGTGCACGAAACGCGTGTTTTGTGCCGAAAGGAGCAATTCGGTGCGTGAAACGCACGTTTTGGGCCAATTCGGAGCAAAAGCGGCGATTCTGTGCACGAAACGCCCGTTTTGTGCCAAAACTTAGCAAAAGCATCGATTCAGGGCACGAAACGCTGGTTTTGTGTCAAAACTGAGCAATAGCGGCGATTCTGTGCACGAAGCGCCCGTTTTGTTTCAAAAGGAGCAATTCGGTGCGTGAAACGCACGTTTTGTGCCAATACGGAGCAAACGCGGCGATTCTGTGCACGAAACGCGGGTTTTGTGCCAAAACAGAGCATTCTGTGCAGGAAGCGCACGTTTTGTGCCATAACTGAGCAGAAGCGGCGATTCTGTGCTCGAAATGCGGGATTTGTGCCAAAACTCAGCAAAAGCGACGATTCTGTGCACGAAACGCCCGTTTTGTGCCAAAAGTAGCAATTCGGTGCGTGAAACGCTCGCTTTGTGCAAAAACTGAGCTAAAACGGCGATTCTGTACACGAAACAGATGTTTTGTTGCAAAACTGAGCAAAAGCGGCAATTCGGTGCGCGAAACGTCCGTTTTGTGCCAAAACTGAACAAAAGCGGCGATTCCGTGCACGAAACACACGTTTTGTGGCATAAGCAGCAATTCGGTGTGTGAAACGCACGTCTTGTGCCAAAACTGAGCAAAACCGGCGATTCTGCGCACGATACGAACGTTTTGTGCGAAAAGGAGCAATTCGGTGTGTGAAACGCACGTTTTGTGCCAAAACGGAGCAAAAGCGGCGATTCTGTGCACGAATCGCGGGTTTTGTGCCAAAACTGAGCAAACGCGGCGATTCTGTGCACGAAACGCACGTTTTGTGCCAAAAGGAGCAATTCGGTGCGTGAAAAGCTCGCTTTGTGCTAAAACTGAGCTAAAACGGCGATTCTGTGCACGAAACGCACGTTGTGTTGCAAAACTGAGCAAAAGCGGCAATTAGGTGCGCGAAACGTCCGTTTTGTGCCAAAACTGAGCAAAAGCGGCGATTCTGTGCACGTATCGCGGGTTTTGTGCCAAAACTGAGCAGAAGCGGCGATTCTGTTCTCGAAATGCGGGATTTGTGCCAAAACTCAGCAAAAGCGATGATTCTGTGCACACAACGCGGGTTTTGTGCCAAAACTGAGCGACAGCGGCGATTCTGTGCATGAAACGCACGTTTAGTGCCACAACTGAGCAAAAGCGGCGATTCTGTTCACGAAACACACGTTTTGTGCCAAAACTTTGCAGAAGCGGCGATTCTGTGCTCGAAACGCCCGTTTTGTGCCAAATGGAGCAATTCGGTGCGTGAAACACTCGCTTTGTGCTAAAACTGAGCTAAAACGGCGATTCTGTGCACGAAACGCACGTTTTGTTGCAAAACTGAGCAAAAGCGGCAATTCGGTGCGCGAAACGTCCGTTTTGTGCCAAAACTGAGCAAAAGCGGCTATTTTGTGCACGAAACGCACGTCTTGTTCCAAAACGGAGCAAAAGCGGCGATTCTGTGCACGAAACGCACGTTTTGTGCCAAAACTGAGCAAAAGCGGCGATTCAGGGCACGAAACGCGGGTTTTGTGTCAAAACTGAGCAATAGCGGCGATTCTGTGCACGAAGCGCCCGTTTTGTTTCAAAAGGAGCAATTCGGTGCGTGAAACGCACGTTTTGTTCCAATACGGAGCCAAAGCGTCAATTCTGTGCACGAAACGCACGTTTTGTGCCAATAGGGAGCAAAAGCGGCGATTCTGTGCACGAAACGAACGTTTTGTGCCAAACGGAGCAGTTCGATGCGTGAAACGCACGTTGTGTGCCAATACGGAGCAAACGCTGCGATTCTGTGCACGAAACGCGGGTTTTGTGCCAAAACAGAGCATTCTGTGCAGGAAACGCACGTTTTGTGCCAAAACTGAGCAAAAGCGGCGATTCTGTGCACGAAACGCACGTTTTGTGCCAGAAGGAGCAAATCGGTGCGTGAAGCGCAGGTTTTGTGACAAAACGGAGCAAAAGCGGCGATTCTGTGCACGAGACGCACGTTTTGTGCCAAAACTGAGCAAAAGCGGCGATTCTGTGCACGAAACGCCCGTTTTGTGCCAAAAGGAGCAATTCGGTGCGTGAAACGCTCGCTTTGTGCTAAAACTGAGCTAAAACGGCGATTCTGAGCACGAAACGCGCGTTTTGTTGCAAAACTGAGCAAAAGCGGCAATTCGGTGCGCGATACGTCCGTTTTGTGCCAAAACTGAACAAAAGCGGCGATTCCGTGCACGAAACACACGTTTTGTGGCAAAAGCAGCAATTCGGTGTGTGAAACTCACGTCTTGTGCCAAAACTGAGCAAAAGCGGCGATTTTGTGCACGAAGCGCACGTTTTGTTCCAAAACTGAACAAAGGCGGCGATTCTGTACACGAAACAGACGTTATGTGGCAAAACTGAGCAAAAGCGGCGATTCTGTGCACGAAACGCACGTTTTGTGCCAAAACTGAGCAAAAGCGGCGATTCTGTGCACGAAACGCACGTTCTGTGCCAGAAGGAGCAATTCGGTGCGTGAAGCGCAGGTTTTGTGACAAAACGGAGCAAAAGCGGCGATTCTATGCACGAGACGCACGTTTGGTGCAAAACTGAACAAAAGCGGCGATTCTGTGCACGAAACGCACGTTTTGTGCCAGAAGGAGCAATTCGGTGCGTGAAGCGCAGGTTTTGTGCCAAAACGGAGCAGAAGCGGCGATTCTGTGCACGAAACTCACGTATTGTTGCAAAACTGAGCAAAAGCGGCAATTCGGTGCGCGAAACGTCCATTTTGTGCCAAAACTGAGCAAAAGCGGCGATCCTGTGCACGAAACGCATGTTCTGTGCCAAAACTGAGCATAAGCGGCGATTCTGTGCACGAAACGCACGTTTTGTGCCAAAACTGAGCAAAAGCGGCGATTCTGCGCCCGAAACGCACGTTTTGTGCCAAAACTGAACAAAAGCGGCGATTCTGTGCACGAACGGCACATTTTGTGACAAAAGCAGCAATTCGGTGTGTGAAACGCACGTTTTGTGACAAAACGGAGCAAAAGCGGCCATTCTTTGTACGAAACGCACGTTTTGTGCCAAAACTGAGCAAAAGCGGCGATTCTGTGCACGAAACGCACGTTTTGTGCCAGAAGGAGCAAATCGGTGCGTGAAGCGCAGGTTTTGTGAAAAAACGGAGCAAAAGCGGCGATTCTGTGCACGAGACGCACGTTTTGTGCCAAAACTGAGCAAAAGCGGCGATTCTGTGCACGAAACGCCCGTTTTGTGCCAAAAGGAGCAATTCGGTGCGTGAAACGCTCGCTTTGTGCTAAAGCTGAGCTAAAACGGCGATTCTGTGCGCGAAACGTCCGTTTTGTGCCAAAACTGAGCAAAAGCGGCGATTCTGTGCACGAAACGCACGTTTTGTGCCAATTCGGAGCAAAAGCGGCGATTCTGTGCACGAAACGCGTGTTTTGTGCCGAAAGGAGCAATTCGGTGCGTGAAACGCACGTTTTGGGCCAATTCGGAGCAAAAGCGGCGATTCTGTGCACGAAACGCCCGTTTTGTGCCAAAACTTAGCAAAAGCATCGATTCAGGGCACGAAACGCTGGTTTTGTGTCAAAACTGAGCAATAGCGGCGATTCTGTGCACGAAGCGCCCGTTTTGTTTCAAAAGGAGCAATTCGGTGCGTGAAACGCACGTTTTGTGCCAATACGGAGCAAACGCGGCGATTCTGTGCACGAAACGCGGGTTTTGTGCCAAAACAGAGCATTCTGTGCAGGAAGCGCACGTTTTGTGCCATAACTGAGCAGAAGCGGCGATTCTGTGCTCGAAATGCGGGATTTGTGCCAAAACTCAGCAAAAGCGACGATTCGGTGCACGAAACGCCCGTTTTGTGCCAAAAGTAGCAATTCGGTGAGTGAAACGCTCGCTTTGTGCAAAAACTGAGCTAAAACGGCGATTCTGTACACGAAACAGATGTTTTGTTGCAAAACTGAGCAAAAGCGGCAATTCGGTGCGCGAAACGTCCGTTTTGTGCCAAAACTGAACAAAAGCGGCGATTCCGTGCACGAAACACACGTTTTGTGGCATAAGCAGCAATTCGGTGTGTGAAACGCACGTCTTGTGCCAAAACTGAGCAAAACCGGCGATTCTGCGCACGATACGAACGTTTTGTGCGAAAAGGAGCAATTCGGTGTGTGAAACGCACGTTTTGTGCCAAAACTCAGCAAAAGCGATGATTCTGTGCACACAACGCGGGTTTTGTGCCAAAACTGAGCGACAGCGGCGATTCTGTGCATGAAACGCACGTTTAGTGCCACAACTGAGCAAAAGCGGCGATTCTGTTCACGAAACACACGTTTTGTGCCAAAACTTTGCAGAAGCGGCGATTCTGTGCTCGAAACGCCCGTTTTGTGCCAAATGGAGCAATTCGGTGCGTGAAACACTCGCTTTGTGCTAAAACTGAGCTAAAACGGCGATTCTGTGCACGAAACGCACGTTTTGTTGCAAAACTGAGCAAAAGCGGCAATTCGGTGCGCGAAACGTCCGTTTTGTGCCAAAACTGAGCAAAAGCGGCTATTTTGTGCACGAAACGCACGTCTTGTTCCAAAACGGAGCAAAAGCGGCGATTCTGTGCACGAAACGCACGTTTTGTGCCAAAACTGAGCAAAAGCGGCGATTCAGGGCACGAAACGCGGGTTTTGTGTCAAAACTGAGCAATAGCGGCGATTCTGTGCACGAAGCGCCCGTTTTGTTTCAAAAGGAGCAATTCGGTGCGTGAAACGCACGTTTTGTTCCAATACGGAGCCAAAGCGTCAATTCTGTGCACGAAACGCACGTTTTGTGCCAATAGGGAGCAAAAGCGGCGATTCTGTGCACGAAACGAACGTTTTGTGCCAAACGGAGCAGTTCGATGCGTGAAACGCACGTTGTGTGCCAATACGGAGCAAACGCTGCGATTCTGTGCACGAAACGCACATTTTGTGCCAAGGGGAGCAATTCGGTGCGTGAAACGCACGTTTTGTGCCAAAACTGAGCAAATGCGGCAATTCTGTCCACGAAACGGACGTTTTGTGCCAAAACTGAGCAAAAGAGACGATTCTGAGCACGAAACGCCCGTTTTGTGCCAAAACTGAGCAAAAGCGGCGATTCTGTGCACGAAACGCACGTTTTGTGCCAGAAGGAGCAATTCGGTGCGTGAAACGCACGTTTTGTGCCAATACGGAGCAAAAGCGGCGATTTTGTGCACGAAGCGCACGTTTTGTTCCAAAACTGAACAAAGGCGGCGATTCTGTACACGAAACAGACGTTTTGTGGCAAAACTGAGCAAAAGCGGAGGTTATGTGCACGAAACGCACGTTTTGTGCCAAACGGAGCAATTCAGTGCGTGGAGCGCTCGTTTTGTGCCAAAACTGAGCAAAACCGGCGATTCTGTTCACGCAACGCATGTTTTGTGCCAATACGGAGCAAAAGCGGCGATTCTGTGCACGAAACGCACGTTTTCTGCCAAAACTGAGCAAAAGCGGCGATTCTGTGCACGAAACGCACGTTTTGTGCCAGAAGGAGCAATTCGGTGCGTGAAGCGCAGGTTTTATGACAAAACGTAGCAAAAGCGGCGATTCTGTGCACGAGACGCACGTTTTGTGCCAAAACTGAGCAAAAGCGGCGATTCTGTGCACGAAACGCACGTTTTGTGCCAGAAGGAGCAATTCGGTGCGTGAAGCGCAGGTTTTGAGACAAAACGGAGCAAAAGCGGCGATTCTGTGCTTGAAACGCACGTTTTGTTGCAAAACTGAGCAAAAGCGACGATTCTGTGCATGAAACGCACGTTTAGTGCCACAACTGAGCAAAAGCGGCGATTCTGTTCACGAAACACACGTTTTGTGCCAAAACTTTGCAGAAGCGGCGATTCTGTGCTCGAAACGCCCGTTTTGTGCCAAAAGGAGCAATTCGGTGCGTGAAACACCCGCTTTGTGCTAAAACTGAGCTAAAACGGCGATTCTGTGCACGAAACGCACGTTTTGTTGCAAAACTGAGCAAAAGCGGCGAATCTGTGCACGAAGCGCACGTTTTGTGCCAAAACTGAGCAAAAGCGTCGATTCTGTACACGAAACGCACGTTTTGTGCCAAAAGGAGCAATTCGGTGTGTGAAACGCACGTTTTGTGCCAAAGCGGAGCAAAAGCGGCGATTCTCTGCACGAATCGCGGATTTTGTGCCAAAACTGAGCAGAAGCGGCGATTCTGTGCACGAAACGCACGTTTTGTGCCAGAAGGAGCAATTCGGTGCGTGAAACGCACGTTTTGTACCAAAACTCAGCAACAGTGGCGATTCTGTGCACGAAACGCCCGTTTTGTGCCGAAACTGGGCAAAAGCAGCAATTCTGTGCACGAAACGCACGTTTTGTGCCAAAAGGAGCAATTCGGTGTGTGAAACGCAGGTTTTGTGCCATAGCGGAGCAAAAGCGGCGATTCTCTGCACGAATCGCGGATTTTGTGCCAAAACGGAGCAAAAGCGGCGATTCGGTGCGCGAAACGCACTTTTCGTTGCAAAAGCGGCGTTTTGGTGCACGAAACGCACGTTTGGCGTCAAACTGTGCAAAAGCAGCGATTTGGTGCACGAAACGCACATTTCTTGCCCAAACGGAGCCGAATCGGCGATTCGGTGCGCGAAACGCACGTTTCGTTGCAAAAGCGGCGATATGGTGCACGAAACGCACGTATAGCGCCAAAACTGGGCAAAAGAAGCGATTTGATGCACGAAACTCACGTTTCTTGCCAAAACGGAGCAAAAGCGGCGTCTCGGTGCGTCAAACGCACTTTTCGTTGCAAAAGCGGCGTTTTGGTGCAAAAGCAGCGTTTTGGTGCACGAAACGCACGTTTAGCGTCAAAACTGTGCAAAAGCAGCGATTTGGTGCACGAAACGCACGTTCAGCGTCGAAACTGTGCAAAAGCAGCGATTTGGTGCACGAAACGCACGTTTCTGGCCAAAACGGAGCAAAAGCGGCGACTCGGTGCGCGAAACGTACTTTTCGTTGCAAAAGCGGCGTTATGGTGCAAAAGCAGCGTTTTGGTGCACGAAACGCACGTTTCTTGCCAAAACAGAACAAAAGCGGCGATTCGGTGCGCGAAACGCACGTTTAGCCACAAAACTGTGCAAAAGCAGCGATTTGGTGCACGAAACGCACGTTACACGCCAAAACAGAGCAAAAGCGGCGATTCGGTGCGCGAAACGCACGTTTCGATGCAAAAGCGGCGTTTTGGTGCAAAAGCAGCGATTTGGTGCACGAAACGCACGTTTCTTGCCTAAACGGTGCAAAAGCGGCGATTCGGTGCGCGAAACGCACGTTTCGTTGCAAAAGCGGCGATATGGTGCACGAAACGCACGTTTAGCGTCAAAATTGTGCAAAAGCAGCGATTTGGTGCACGAAACGCACTTTTTTTGCCAAAACAGAGCAAAAGCTGCGATTTGGTGCGCGAAATGCACGCATCGGTGCAAAAGCAACGATCTGGTGCACGAAACGCACGTTTCTAGCCAAAACAGAGCAAAAGCGGCGATTCGGTGCGCGAAACGCACGTTTCGTTGCAAAACCGGCGTTTTGGTACAAAAGCAGCTATTTGGTGCACGAAACGCACGTTTCGTGCCAAAACAGAACAAAAGCGACGATTCGGTGCACGAAACGCACGTTTCGTTGCAAAAGCAGCGTTTTGGTGCACGAAACGCACGTTTCTTGCCAAAACAGAGCAAAAGCGGCGATTCGGTGCGCGAAACGCACGTTTCGTTGCAATAGCGGCGATATGGTGCACGAAACGCACGTTTAGCGTCAAAACTGTGCAAAAGCAGCGTTTTGGTGCACGAAACGCACGTTTCTTACCAAACGGAGCAAAAGCGGTGATTCGAAGCGCGAAACGCACGTTTCGTTGCAAAAGCGGCGTTATGGTGCAAAAGCAGCGAGTTGGTGCACGTAACGCACGTTTAGCTTCAAAACTGAGCAAAAGCAGCGATTTGGTGCACGAAACGCACGTTCCTTGCCAAAACAGAGCAAAAGCGACGATTCGGTGCGGAAAACGCACGTTTCGTTGCAAAAAAAGCTGCGTTTTGGTGCATGAAACGCACGTTCAGCGTCAAAACTCTGCAAATGCAGCGATTTGTTGCACGAAACGCACGTTTCTTGCCAAAACGGAGCAGAAGCGGCGATTCGGTGCGCGTAACGCACGTGTCGTTGCAAAAAAACGGCGTTTTGGTGCATGAAACGTGCGTTGAGTTCAGAACTGTGCTAAGCAGCGATTTGGTGCACGAAACGCACGCTTAGGGTCAAAACTGTGCAAAATCAGCGATTTGGTGCACGAAACGCAGGTTTCTTGCCAAAACGGAGCAACAGCGGCGAATCGGCGCGCGAAACGCACGTTTCGTTGCTAAATCGGCGTTTTGGTGCACGAAACGCACGTTTAGCGTCTAAATTGTGCAAAAGCAGCGATTTGGTGCACGAAACGCACGTTTAGCGTCAAAACAGTGCAAAAGCAGCGATTTGGTGCACGAAACGCACGTTTCTTGATAAAACGGAGCAAAAGGGGCGATTCGGTGCGCGAAACGCACGTTTCGTTGCAAAAGCAGCGTTTTGGTGCACGAAACGCACGTTTAGCGTCAAAACTGTGCAAAAGCAGCGATTTGGTGCACGAAACGCACGTTTAGCGTCAAAACAGTGCAAAAGCAGCGATTTGGTGCACGAAACGCACGTTCCTTGCCAAAACAGAGCAAAAGCGGCGATTCGGTGCGCAAAACCCACGTTTCGTTGCAAAAAAGCACCGTTTTGGTGCATGAAACGCACGTTTAGCGTCAAAACTCTGCAAATGCAGCGATTTGTTGCACGAAACGCACGTTTCTTGCCAAAACGGAGCAAAAGCGGCGATTCGGAGCGCGAAACGCACGTTTCGTTGCAACAGGGGCGTTTTGGTGCACGAAACGCACGTTTAGCTTCAAAACTGTGCAAAAGCAGCGATGTGGTGCACGAAACGCACGTTCCTGGCCAAAACGGAGCAAAAGCGGCGATTGGGTCGCGAAACGCACGTTTCGGTGCAAAAAAGCAGCGTTTTGGTGCATGAAACGCACGTTTAGCGTCAAAACTGTGCAAAAGCAGCGATTTGGTGCACGAAACGCACGCTTCTTGCCAAGACGGAGAAAAAGCGGCGACTCGGTGCGCGAAACGCACGTTTCGTTGCAAAAGCAGCGTTTTGGTGCACGAAACGCACGTTTCTTGCCAAAACGGAGCAAAAGCGGCGATTCGGGGCGCGAAACGCACGTTTCGCTGCAAAAGCGGCGTTTTGGTGCACGAAACGCACGTTTAGCGTCAATGCGGAGCAAAAGCAGCGATTTGGTGCACGAAACTAACGTTTAGCTTCAAAACTGTGCAAAAGCAGCGAATTGGTGAACGAAACGCACGTTTCTTGCCAAAACGGAGCAAAAGCGGCGATTCGGTGCGCGAAACGCACGTTTCGTTGCTAAAGCGGCATTTTGGTGCACGAAACGCACGTTTCTTGCCAAAACGGACCAGAAGCGGCGATTCGGTGCGCGTAACGCACGTTTCGTTGCAAAAAAACGGCGTTTTGGTGCATGAAACGCGCGTTTAGTTCAGAACTGTGCAAAAGCAGCGATTTGGTGCACGAAACGCACGCTTAGCGTCAAAACTGTGCAAAAGCAGCGATTTGGTGCACGAAACGCAGGTTTCTTGCCAAAACGTAGCAAAAGCGACGAATCGGTGCGCGAAACGCACGTTTCGTTGCTAAATCGGCGTTTTGGTGCACGAAACGCACGTTTAGCGTCTAAATTGTGCAAAAGCAGCGATTTGGTGCACGAAACGCACGTTTCTTGCCAAGACGGAGCAAAAGCGGCGATTCGGTGCGCGAAACGCACGTTTCGTTGCAAAAAAACGGCGTTTTGGTGCATGAAACGCGCGTTTAGTTCAGAACTGTGCAAAAGCAGCGATTTGGTGCACGAAACGCACGCTTAGCGTCAAAACTGTGCAAAAGCAGCGATTTGGTGCACGAAACGCAGGTTTCTTGCCAAAACGTAGCAAAAGCGACGAATCGGTGCGCGAAACGCACGTTTCGTTGCTAAATCGGCGTTTTGGTGCACGAAACGCACGTTTAGCGTCTAAATTGTGCAAAAGCAGCGATTTGGTGCACGAAACGCACGTTTCTTGCCAAGACGGAGCAAAGGCGGCGATTCGGTGCGCGAAACGCACGTTTAGCGTCCAAATTGTGCAAATGCAGCGATTTGGTGCACGAAACTCACGATTCTTGCCAAAACGGAGCAAAAGCGGCGATTCGGTGCGCGAAACGCACGTTTCCTTGCAAAAGCGGCGATTCGGTGCGCGAAACGCACGATTCGTTGCCAAAACGGAGCAAAAGCGGCGAATCGGTGCGCGAAACGCACGTTTCGTTGCAAAAGCGGCGTTTTGGTGCACGAAACGCACATTTAGCGTCTAAATAGTGCAAAAGCAGCGATTTGGGGCACGAAACGCACGTTTCTTGCCAAAACGGAGCAAAAGCGGCGATTCGGTGCGCGAAACGCACGTTTCGTTGCCAAAACGGAGCCAAAGCGGCGAATCGGCGCGCGAAACGCACGTTTCGTTGCAAAAGCGGCGTTTTGGTGCTCGAAACGCACGTTTAGCGTCTAAATTGTGCAAAAGCAGCGATTTGGTGCACGAAACGCACGTTTCTTGCCAAAACGGAGCAAAAGCGGCGATTCGGAGCGCGAAACGCACGTTTCCTTGCAACAGGGGCGTTTTGGTGCAAAATCAGCGATTTGGTGCACGAAACGCACGTTTAGCTTCAAAACTGTGCAAAAGCAGCGATTTGGTGCACGAAACGCACGTTTTTTGCCAAAATGGAGCAAAAGCGGCGATTCGGTGCGCGAAACGCACGTTTCGTTGCAAAAAAGCGGCGTTTTGGTGCATGAAACGCACGTTTAGCTTCAAAACTGTAAAAAAGCAGCGATTTGGTGCACGAAACGCACGCTTCTTGCCAAAATGGAGCAAAAGCCGCGATCCGGGACGCGAAACGCACGTTTTGTTGAGAAAGCGGCGTTTTGGTGTACGAAACGCACGTTTCGTGTCAAACCTGTGAAAAAGCAGCGATTTGGTGCACGAAACGCACGTTTCTTCACAATACGTAGCAAAAGCGGCGATTCGGTGCGCGAAACGCACGTTTCGATGCAAAAGCAGAGTTTTGGTCCACGAAACGCACGTTTTTTGCCAAAATGGAGCAAAAGCGGCAATTCGGTGCGCGAAACGCACGTTTTGTTGCAAAAGCGGAGTTTTGGTGCATGAATCGCATGTTTAGCATCAAAACTGTGCAAAAGCAGCGATTTGGTGCACGAAACGCACGTTCCTTGCAAACACGGAGCAAAGGCGGCGATTCGGTGCGCGAAACGCACGTTTAGCGTCTAAATTGTGCAAATGCAGCGATTTGGTGCACGAAACTCACGATTCTTGCCAAAACGGAGCAAAAGCGGCGATTCGGTGCGCGAAACGCACGTTTCCTTACAAAAGCTGCGATTCGGTGCGCGAAACGCACGATTCGTTGCCAAAACGGAGCAAAAGCGGCGAATCGGTGCGCGAAACGCACGTTTCGTTGCAAAAGCGGCGTTTTGGTGCACGAAACGCACGTTTAGCGTCTAAATTGTGCAAAAGCAGCGATTTGGTGCACGAAACGCACGTTTCTTGCCAAAACGGAGCAAAAGCGGCGATTCGGAGCGCGAAACGCACGTTTCCTTGCAACAGGGGCGTTTTGGTGCAAAATCAGCGATTTGGTGCACGAAACGCACGTTTAGCTTCAAAACTGTGCAAAAGCAGCGATTTGGTGCACGAAACGCACGTTTTTTGCCAAAATGGAGCAAAAGCGGCGATTCGGTGCGCGAAACGCACGTTTCGTTGCAAAAAAGCGGCGTTTTGGTGCATGAAACGCACGTTTAGCTTCAAAACTGTAAAAAAGCAGCGATTTGGTGCACGAAACGCACGCTTCTTGCCAAAATGGAGCAAAAGCCGCGATCCGGGACGCGAAACGCACGTTTTGTTGAGAAAGCGGCGTTTTGGTGTACGAAACGCACGTTTCGTGTCAAACCTGTGAAAAAGCAGCGATTTGGTGCACGAAACGCACGTTTCTTCACAATACGTAGCAAAAGCGGCGATTCGGTGCGCGAAACGCACGTTTCGATGCAAAAGCAGAGTTTTGGTCCACGAAACGCACGTTTTTTGCCAAAATGGAGCAAAAGCGGCAATTCGGTGCGCGAAACGCACGTTTTGTTGCAAAAGCGGAGTTTTGGTGCATGAATCGCATGTTTAGCATCAAAACTGTGCAAAAGCAGCGATTTGGTGCACGAAACGCACGTTCCTTGCAAACACGGAGCAAAGGCGGCGATTCGGTGCGCGAAACGCACGTTTAGCGTCTAAATTGTGCAAATGCAGCGATTTGGTGCACGAAACTCACGATTCTTGCCAAAACGGAGCAAAAGCGGCGATTCGGTGCGCGAAACGCACGTTTCCTTGCAAAAGCTGCGATTCGGTGCGCGAAACGCACGATTCGTTGCCAAAACGGAGCAAAAGCGGCGAATCGGTGCGCGAAACGCACGTTTCGTTGCAAAAGCGGCGTTTTGGTGCACGAAACGCACGTTTCGTTGCAAAAGCAGCGTTTTGGTGCACGAAACGCACGTTTCTTGCCAAAACAGAGCAAAAGCGGCGATTCGGTGCGCGAAACGCACGTTTCGTTGCAAAAGCGGCGATATGGTGCACGAAACGCACGTTTAGCGTCAAAACTGTGCAAAAGCAGCGTTTTGGTGCACGAAACGCACGTTTCTTACCAAACGGAGCAAAAGCGGTGATTCGAAGCGCGAAACGCACGTTTCGTTGCAAAAGCGGCGTTATGGTGCAAAAGCAGCGAGTTGGTGCACGTAACGCACGTTTAGCTTCAAAACTGAGCAAAAGCAGCGATTTGGTGCACGAAACGCACGTTCCTTGCCAAAACAGAGCAAAAGCGACGATTCGGTGCGGAAAACGCACGTTTCGTTGCAAAAAAAGCTGCGTTTTGGTGCATGAAACGCACGTTTAGCGTCAAAACTCTGCAAATGCAGCGATTTGTTGCACGAAACGCACGTTTCTTGCCAAAACGGAGCAGAAGCGGCGATTCGGTGCGCGTAACGCACGTGTCGTTGCAAAAAAACGGCGTTTTGGTGCATGAAACGTGCGTTGAGTTCAGAACTGTGCTAAGCAGCGATTTGGTGCACGAAACGCACGCTTAGGGTCAAAACTGTGCAAAATCAGCGATTTGGTGCACGAAACGCAGGTTTCTTGCCAAAACGGAGCAACAGCGGCGAATCGGCGCGCGAAACGCACGTTTCGTTGCTAAATCGGCGTTTTGGTGCACGAAACGCACGTTTAGCGTCTAAATTGTGCAAAAGCAGCGATTTGGTGCACGAAACGCACGTTTAGCGTCAAAACAGTGCAAAAGCAGCGATTTGGTGCACGAAACGCACGTTTCTTGATAAAACGGAGCAAAAGGGGCGATTCGGTGCGCGAAACGCACGTTTCGTTGCAAAAGCAGCGTTTTGGTGCACGAAACGCACGTTTAGCGTCAAAACTGTGCAAAAGCAGCGATTTGGTGCACGAAACGCACGTTTAGCGTCAAAACAGTGCAAAAGCAGCGATTTGGTGCACGAAACGCACGTTCCTTGCCAAAACAGAGCAAAAGCGGCGATTCGGTGCGCAAAACGCACGTTTCGTTGCAAAAAAGCACCGTTTTGGTGCATGAAACGCACGTTTAGCGTCAAAACTCTGCAAATGCAGCGATTTGTTGCACGAAACGCACGTTTCTTGCCAAAACGGAGCAAAAGCGGCGATTCGGAGCGCGAAACGCACGTTTCGTTGCAACAGGGGCGTTTTGGTGCACGAAACGCACGTTTAGCTTCAAAACTGTGCAAAAGCAGCGATGTGGTGCACGAAACGCACGTTCCTGGCCAAAACGGAGCAAAAGCGGCGATTGGGTCGCGAAACGCACGTTTCGGTGCAAAAAAGCAGCGTTTTGGTGCATGAAACGCACGTTTAGCGTCAAAACTGTGCAAAAGCAGCGATTTGGTGCACGAAACGCACGCTTCTTGCCAAGACGGAGAAAAAGCGGCGACTCGGTGCGCGAAACGCACGTTTCGTTGCAAAAGCAGCGTTTTGGTGCACGAAACGCACGTTTCTTGCCAAAACGGAGCAAAAGCGGCGATTCGGGGCGCGAAACGCACGTTTCGCTGCAAAAGCGGCGTTTTGGTGCACGAAACGCACGTTTAGCGTCAATGCGGAGCAAAAGCAGCGATTTGGTGCACGAAACTAACGTTTAGCTTCAAAACTGTGCAAAAGCAGCGAATTGGTGAACGAAACGCACGTTTCTTGCCAAAACGGAGCAAAAGCGGCGATTCGGTGCGCGAAACGCACGTTTCGTTGCTAAAGCGGCATTTTGGTGCACGAAACGCACGTTTCTTGCCAAAACGGACCAGAAGCGGCGATTCGGTGCGCGTAACGCACGTTTCGTTGCAAAAAAACGGCGTTTTGGTGCATGAAACGCGCGTTTAGTTCAGAACTGTGCAAAAGCAGCGATTTGGTGCACGAAACGCACGCTTAGCGTCAAAACTGTGCAAAAGCAGCGATTTGGTGCACGAAACGCAGGTTTCTTGCCAAAACGTAGCAAAAGCGACGAATCGGTGCGCGAAACGCACGTTTCGTTGCTAAATCGGCGTTTTGGTGCACGAAACGCACGTTTAGCGTCTAAATTGTGCAAAAGCAGCGATTTGGTGCACGAAACGCACGTTTCTTGCCAAGACGGAGCAAAAGCGGCGATTCGGTGCGCGAAACGCACGTTTCGTTGCAAAAAAACGGCGTTTTGGTGCATGAAACGCGCGTTTAGTTCAGAACTGTGCAAAAGCAGCGATTTGGTGCACGAAACGCACGCTTAGCGTCAAAACTGTGCAAAAGCAGCGATTTGGTGCACGAAACGCAGGTTTCTTGCCAAAACGTAGCAAAAGCGACGAATCGGTGCGCGAAACGCACGTTTCGTTGCTAAATCGGCGTTTTGGTGCACGAAACGCACGTTTAGCGTCTAAATTGTGCAAAAGCAGCGATTTGGTGCACGAAACGCACGTTTCTTGCCAAGACGGAGCAAAGGCGGCGATTCGGTGCGCGAAACGCACGTTTAGCGTCCAAATTGTGCAAATGCAGCGATTTGGTGCACGAAACTCACGATTCTTGCCAAAACGGAGCAAAAGCGGCGATTCGGTGCGCGAAACGCACGTTTCCTTGCAAAAGCGGCGATTCGGTGCGCGAAACGCACGATTCGTTGCCAAAACGGAGCAAAAGCGGCGAATCGGTGCGCGAAACGCACGTTTCGTTGCAAAAGCGGCGTTTTGGTGCACGAAACGCACATTTAGCGTCTAAATAGTGCAAAAGCAGCGATTTGGGGCACGAAACGCACGTTTCTTGCCAAAACGGAGCAAAAGCGGCGATTCGGTGCGCGAAACGCACGTTTCGTTGCCAAAACGGAGCCAAAGCGGCGAATCGGCGCGCGAAACGCACGTTTCGTTGCAAAAGCGGCGTTTTGGTGCTCGAAACGCACGTTTAGCGTCTAAATTGTGCAAAAGCAGCGATTTGGTGCACGAAACGCACGTTTCTTGCCAAAACGGAGCAAAAGCGGCGATTCGGAGCGCGAAACGCACGTTTCCTTGCAACAGGGGCGTTTTGGTGCAAAATCAGCGATTTGGTGCACGAAACGCACGTTTAGCTTCAAAACTGTGCAAAAGCAGCGATTTGGTGCACGAAACGCACGTTTTTTGCCAAAATGGAGCAAAAGCGGCGATTCGGTGCGCGAAACGCACGTTTCGTTGCAAAAAAGCGGCGTTTTGGTGCATGAAACGCACGTTTAGCTTCAAAACTGTAAAAAAGCAGCGATTTGGTGCACGAAACGCACGCTTCTTGCCAAAATGGAGCAAAAGCCGCGATCCGGGACGCGAAACGCACGTTTTGTTGAGAAAGCGGCGTTTTGGTGTACGAAACGCACGTTTCGTGTCAAACCTGTGAAAAAGCAGCGATTTGGTGCACGAAACGCACGTTTCTTCACAATACGTAGCAAAAGCGGCGATTCGGTGCGCGAAACGCACGTTTCGATGCAAAAGCAGAGTTTTGGTCCACGAAACGCACGTTTTTTGCCAAAATGGAGCAAAAGCGGCAATTCGGTGCGCGAAACGCACGTTTTGTTGCAAAAGCGGAGTTTTGGTGCATGAATCGCATGTTTAGCATCAAAACTGTGCAAAAGCAGCGATTTGGTGCACGAAACGCACGTTCCTTGCAAACACGGAGCAAAGGCGGCGATTCGGTGCGCGAAACGCACGTTTAGCGTCTAAATTGTGCAAATGCAGCGATTTGGTGCACGAAACTCACGATTCTTGCCAAAACGGAGCAAAAGCGGCGATTCGGTGCGCGAAACGCACGTTTCCTTACAAAAGCTGCGATTCGGTGCGCGAAACGCACGATTCGTTGCCAAAACGGAGCAAAAGCGGCGAATCGGTGCGCGAAACGCACGTTTCGTTGCAAAAGCGGCGTTTTGGTGCACGAAACGCACGTTTAGCGTCTAAATTGTGCAAAAGCAGCGATTTGGTGCACGAAACGCACGTTTCTTGCCAAAACGGAGCAAAAGCGGCGATTCGGAGCGCGAAACGCACGTTTCCTTGCAACAGGGGCGTTTTGGTGCAAAATCAGCGATTTGGTGCACGAAACGCACGTTTAGCTTCAAAACTGTGCAAAAGCAGCGATTTGGTGCACGAAACGCACGTTTTTTGCCAAAATGGAGCAAAAGCGGCGATTCGGTGCGCGAAACGCACGTTTCGTTGCAAAAAAGCGGCGTTTTGGTGCATGAAACGCACGTTTAGCTTCAAAACTGTAAAAAAGCAGCGATTTGGTGCACGAAACGCACGCTTCTTGCCAAAATGGAGCAAAAGCCGCGATCCGGGACGCGAAACGCACGTTTTGTTGAGAAAGCGGCGTTTTGGTGTACGAAACGCACGTTTCGTGTCAAACCTGTGAAAAAGCAGCGATTTGGTGCACGAAACGCACGTTTCTTCACAATACGTAGCAAAAGCGGCGATTCGGTGCGCGAAACGCACGTTTCGATGCAAAAGCAGAGTTTTGGTCCACGAAACGCACGTTTTTTGCCAAAATGGAGCAAAAGCGGCAATTCGGTGCGCGAAACGCACGTTTTGTTGCAAAAGCGGAGTTTTGGTGCATGAATCGCATGTTTAGCATCAAAACTGTGCAAAAGCAGCGATTTGGTGCACGAAACGCACGTTCCTTGCAAACACGGAGCAAAGGCGGCGATTCGGTGCGCGAAACGCACGTTTAGCGTCTAAATTGTGCAAATGCAGCGATTTGGTGCACGAAACTCACGATTCTTGCCAAAACGGAGCAAAAGCGGCGATTCGGTGCGCGAAACGCACGTTTCCTTGCAAAAGCTGCGATTCGGTGCGCGAAACGCACGATTCGTTGCCAAAACGGAGCAAAAGCGGCGAATCGGTGCGCGAAACGCACGTTTCGTTGCAAAAGCGGCGTTTTGGTGCACGAAACGCACGTTTAGCGTCTAAATTGTGCAAAAGCAGCGATTTGGTGCACGAAACGCACGTTTCTTGCCAAAACGGAGCAAAAGCGGCGATTCGGAGCGCGAAACGCACGTTTCCTTGCAACAGGGGCGTTTTGGTGCAAAATCAGCGATTTGGTGCACGAAACGCACGTTTAGCTTCAAAACTGTGCAAAAGCAGCGATTTGGTGCACGAAACGCACGTTTTTTGCCAAAATGGAGCAAAAGCGGCGATTCGGTGCGCGAAACGCACGTTTCGTTGCAAAAAAGCGGCGTTTTGGTGCATGAAACGCACGTTTAGCTTCAAAACTGTAAAAAAGCAGCGATTTGGTGCACGAAACGCACGCTTCTTGCCAAAATGGAGCAAAAGCCGCGATCCGGGACGCGAAACGCACGTTTTGTTGAGAAAGCGGCGTTTTGGTGTACGAAACGCACGTTTCGTGTCAAACCTGTGAAAAAGCAGCGATTTGGTGCACGAAACGCACGTTTCTTCACAATACGTAGCAAAAGCGGCGATTCGGTGCGCGAAACGCACGTTTCGATGCAAAAGCAGAGTTTTGGTCCACGAAACGCACGTTTTTTGCCAAAATGGAGCAAAAGCGGCAATTCGGTGCGCGAAACGCACGTTTTGTTGCAAAAGCGGAGTTTTGGTGCATGAATCGCATGTTTAGCATCAAAACTGTGCAAAAGCAGCGATTTGGTGCACGAAACGCACGTTCCTTGCAAACACGGAGCAAAGGCGGCGATTCGGTGCGCGAAACGCACGTTTAGCGTCTAAATTGTGCAAATGCAGCGATTTGGTGCACGAAACTCACGATTCTTGCCAAAACGGAGCAAAAGCGGCGATTCGGTGCGCGAAACGCACGTTTCCTTGCAAAAGCTGCGATTCGGTGCGCGAAACGCACGATTCGTTGCCAAAACGGAGCAAAAGCGGCGAATCGGTGCGCGAAACGCACGTTTCGTTGCAAAAGCGGCGTTTTGGTGCACGAAACGCACGTTTAGCGTCTAAATTGTGCAAAAGCAGCGATTTGGTGCACGAAACGCACGTTTCTTGCCAAAACGGAGCAAAAGCGGCGATTCGGTGCGCGAAACGCACGTTTCGTTGCCAAAACGGAGCAAAAGCGGCAATTCGGTGCGCGAAACGCACGTTTCGTTGCAAAAGCGGCGTTTTGGTGCAAAAGCGGCGTTTTGGTGCAAAAGCGGCGTTTTGGTGCAAATGCAGCGATTTGGTGCACGAAACGCACGTTTAGATACAAAACTGTGCAAAAGCAGCGATTTGGTGCACGAAACGCCCGTTTTTTGCCGAAATGGAGCAAAAGCGGCGATTCGGTGCGCGAAACGCACGTTTCGTTGCGAAAGCGGTGTTTTGGTGCACGAAACGTACGTTTAGCGTCAAAACTGTGCAAAAGCAGCGATTTGGTGCACGAAACGCACGTTTCGTGCCAAAACGGAGCAAACGCGGCGATTCGGTGCGCGAAACGCACGTTTAGCGTCAAAACTGTGCAAAAGCAGCGATTTGGTTCACGAAACGCACATTTCGTTGCAAAAGCGGCGATATGGTGCGCGAAACGCACGTTTCTTGCCAAAATGGAGCAAAAGCAGCGATTCGGTGCACGAAACGCACGTTTCGTACTAACAGCCGCGTTTTGGTGCACGAAACGGACGTTTTGCGTCATAACTGCGCAAATGCAGCGATATGGTGAACGAAACGCACGTTTCTTGCCAAAACGGAGCAAAAGCGGCGATTCGGTGCGCGAAACGCACGTTTCGCTGCAAAGGCGGCGTTTTGGCGCACGAAACGCACGTTTAGCGTCAAAACTGTGCAAAAGCAGCGATTTGGTGCACGAAACGCACGTTTCGTTGCAAAAGCGGCGTTTTGGTGCACGAAACGCACGTTTTGCGTCAAAACTGTGCAAAAGCAGCGATTTGGTGCACGAAACGCACGTTTTGTGCCAAAACTGAGCAAAAGCGGCGATTCTGTGACCGAAACGAACGTTTTGTGCCAAAACTGAGCTAAAGCGGCGATTCTTTGTTCGAAACGCACGTTTTGAGCCAAAACTGTGCAAAAGCGGCGATTCTGAGCACGAAACACAGGATTTGTGCCAATACTGAGCAGAAGCGGCGAGTCGGTGCGCGTAACGCACGTTTCGCTGTAAAAACGGGGTGTTGGCGCACGAAACACACGTTTAGCGTCAAAACTGTGCAAAAGCAGCGATTTGGTGCACGAAACGCACGTTTCGTTGCAAAAGCGGCATTTTGGTGCACGAAACGCATGATTTGCGTCAAAACTGTGCAAAAGCAGCGATTTGGTACACGAAACGCACGTTTCTTGCCAAAACGGAGCAAAAGCGGCGATTCGGTGCGCGAGACGCACGTTTCGCTGCAAAAGCAGCGATTTGTGGCACGAAACACACGTTTCGTTGCAAAAGCGGCGATTTGTTGCACGAAACGCACATTTCTTGCCAAAACGGAGCAAAAGCGGCGATTCGGTGCACGAAACGCACGTTTCGTTCTAAAAGCGGCGTTTTGGTGCACGAAACGCACGTTTAGCGTCAAAACTGTGCAAAAGCGGCGATTCGGTGCACGAAACGCACGTTTCGTTCTAATAGCGGCGTTTTGGTGCACGAAACGCTCGTTTTGCGTCAAAACTGTGCAAAAGCAGCGATATGGTGCACGAAACGCACGTTTCTCGACAAAACGGAGCAGATGCGGCGATTCGTTGCGTCAAACGCACGTTTCGCTGCAAAAGTGGCGTTTTGGCGCACGAAACGCACGTTTAGCGTCAAAACTGTGCAAAAGCAGCGATTTGGTGCACGAAACGCGCGTTTCGTTGCAAAAGCGGCGTTTTGGTGCACGAAACGCACGTTTTGCGTCAAAACTGTGCAAAAGCAGCGATTTGGTGCACGAAACGCACGTTTCTCGCCAAAACGGAGAAAAAGCGGCGATTCGGTGCACGAAACGCACGTTTCGTTCTAAAAGCGGCGTTTTGGTGCACGAAACGCACGTTTAGCGTCAAAACTGTGCAAAAGCAGCGATTTGGTGCACAAAACGCACGTTTCGTTGCAAAAGCGGCGTTTTGGTGCACGAAACGCACGTTTTGCGTCAAAAATGTGCAAAAGCAGCGATTTGGTGAACGAAACGCACGTTTCGTTGCAAAAGCGGCGTTTTGGTGCACGAAACGCACGTTTTGCGTCAAAACTGTGCAAAAGCAGCGATTTGGTGCACGAAACGCACGTTTCGTTCTAAAAGCGGCGTTTTGGTGCACGAAACGCACGTTTAGCGTCAAAACTGTGCAAAAGCAGCGATTTGGTGCACAAAACACACGTTTCGTTGCAGAAGCGGCGTTTTGGTGCACGAAGCGCACGTTTTGCGTCAAAATTGTGCAAAAGCAGCGATTTGGTGCACGAAACGCACGTTTCTCGCCAAAACGGAGCAAAAGCGGCGATTCGGTGCGCGAAACGCACGTTTCTCGCCAAATCGGAGCAAAAGCGGCGATTCGGTGCACGAAACGCACGTTTCGCAGCAAAAGCGGCGTTTTGGCGCACGAAACGCACGTTTAGCGTCAAAACTGTGCAAAAGCAGCGATTTGGTGCACGAAACACACGTTTCGTTGCAAAAGCGGCGTTTTGGTGCACGAAACGCACGTTTTGCGTCAAAACTGTGAAGAAGCAGCGATTTGGTGCACGAAACCCACGTTTCTCGCCAAAACGGAGCAAAAGCGGCGATTCGGTGCGTGAAACGCACGTTTCGCTGCAAAAGCAACGATTTGGTGCACGAAACGCACGTTTAGCGTCAAAACTGTGCAAAAGCAGCGATTTGTTGAACGAAACGCACGTTTCTTGCCAAAACGGAGCAAAAGCGGCGATTCGGTGCGCGAAACGCACGTTTCGCTGCGAAAGCGGCGTTTTGGCGCGCGAAACGCACGAGTAGCGTCAAAACTGTGCAAAAGCAGCGATTTGGTGCACGGAACGCACGTTTCTTGCCAAAACGGAGCAAAAGCGGAGATTCGGTGCGCGAAACGCACGTTTCGCTGCAAAAGCGGCGTTTTAGCGCACGAAGCGCACGTTTTGCGTCAAAACTGTGCAAAAGCAGCGATTTGGTGCACGAAGCGCACGTTTCGTTCAAAAAGCGACGTTTTGCTGCACGAAACGCACGTTTTGCGTCAAAACTGTGCAAAAGCAGTGATTTGGTGCACGAAACGCACGTATCTTGCCAAAACGGAGTGAAAGCGGCGATTCGGTGAGCGAAACACACGTTTCGCTGCAAAAGCGGCGTTTTGGCGCATGAAACGCACGTTTAGCGTCAAAACTGTGCAAAAGCAGCATTTTGGCGCACGAAACGCACGTTTAGCGTCAAAACTGTGCAAAAGCAGCGATTTGGTGCACGAAACGCATGTTTCGTTCTAAAAGCGGCGTTTTGGTGCACGAAACGCACGTTTTGCGTCTAAACTGTGCAAAAGCAGCGATTTGGTGCACGAAACGCACGTTTCTCGCCAAAACGGAGCAAAAGCGGCGATTCGGTGCGTGAAACGCACGTTTTGTGCATAAACTGAGCAAAGCAGCGATTCTGTGCACGAATCGCACGTTTTGTTCCAAAACTGAGCAAATGCGGCGATTCTGTGCACGAAACGCACGTTTTGTGCCAAAACTGAGCAAAAGCGGCGATTTTGTGCACGAAACGCACGTTTTGTGCCAAAAGGAGCAGTTCGGTGCGTGTAACGCACGTTTTTTGCCAAAACAGAGCAAAAGCAGCTATTCTGTGCACGAAGCGCACGTTTTGTTCCAAAACTGAGCAAAAGCGGCTATTCTGAGCACGAAACACACGTTTTGTGGCAAAAGGAGCAATTCGGTGCGTGAAACGCCCGTTTTGTGCATAAACTGAGCAAAAGCAGCGATTCTGTGCACGAATCGCACGTTTTGTGCCAAAACTGAGCAAATGCGGCGATTCTGTGCACGAAACGCACGTTTTGCGCCAGAAGGAGTAATTCGGTGCGCGAAACGCACGTTTCGCTGCAAAAGCGGCGTTTTGGCGCACGAAACGCACGTTTAGCATCAAAACTGTGCAAAAGCAGCGATTTGGTGCACGAAACGCACGTTTCGTTGCAAAAGCAGCGTTTTGGTGCACGAAACGCACGTTTTGCGTCAAAACTGTGCAAAAGCGGCGATTTGGTTCACGAAACGCACGTTTCGTTCTAAAAGCGACGTTTTGGTGCACGAAACGCACGTTTTGCGTCAAAACTGTGCAAAAGCAGCGATTTGTTGAACGAAACGCACGTTTCTTGCCAAAACGGAGCCAAAGCGGCTGTTCGGTGCGCGAAACGCACGTTTCGCTGCGAAAGCGGCGTTTTGGCGCGCGAAACGCACGAGTAGCGTCAATACTGTGCAAAAGCAGCGATTTGGTGCACGGAACGCACGTTTCTTGCCAAAACGGAGCAAAAGCGGAGATTCGGTGCGCGAAACGCACGTTTCGCTGCGAAAGCGGCGTTTTGGCGCACGAAACGCACGAGTAGCGTCAAAACTGTGCAAAAGCAGCGATTTGGTGCACGGAACGCACGTTTCGCTGCGAAAGCGGCGTTTTGGCGCACGAAACGAACGTTTCGTTGCAAAAGCGGCGTTTTGGTGCACGAAACGCACGTTTAGCGTCAAAACTGTGCAAAAGCAGCGATTTGGTGCACGGAACGCACGTTTCTTGCCAAAACGGAGCAAAGGCTGCGATTCGTTGCGCGAAACGCACGTTTCGTTGCAAAAGCGGAGTTTTGGTGCGCGAAACGCACGTTTAGCGCCAAAACTGTGCAAAAGCAGTGATTTGGTGAACGAAACGCACGTTTCTTGCCAAAACGGAGCAAAAGCGGCGATTCGGTGTGCGAAACGCACGTTTCGCTGCGAAAGCGGCGTTTTGGCGCACGAAACGAACGTTTCGTTGCAAAAGCGGCGTTTTGGTGCACGAAACGCACGTTTAGCGTCAAAACTGTGCAAAAGCAGCGATTTGGTGCACGAAACGCACGTATCTTGCCAAAACGGAGTAAAAGCGGCGATTCGGTGAGCGAAACACACGTTTTGCTGCAAAAGCGGCGTTGTTGCGCATGAAACGCACGTTAAGCGTCAAAACTGTGCAAAAGCAGCGTTTTGGCGCACGAAACGCACGATTAGCGTCAAAACTGTGCAAAAGCGGCGATTTGGTTCACGAAACGCACGTTTCGTTCTGAAAGCGGCGTTTTGGCGCACGAAACGCACGTTTAGCGTCAAAACTGTGCAAAAGCAGCGATTTGGTGCACGAAACGCACGTTTCGTTGCAAAAGCGGCGTTTTGGTGCACGAAACGCACGTTTTGCGTCAAAACTGTGCAAAAGCAGCGATTTGGTGCACGAAACGCACGTTTCTTGCCAAAGCGGAGCAAAAGCGGCGATTCGGTGCACGAAACGCACGTTTCGCTTCGAAAGCGGCGTTTTGGCGCACGAAACGCACGTTTAGCGTCAAATCTGTACAAAAGCAGCGATTTGGTGCACGAAACGCACGTTTCTTACCAAAACGGAGCAAAGGCGGCGATTCGGTGCGCGAAACGCACGTTTCGCTGCAAAAGCGGCGCTTTGGAGCACGAAACGCACGTTTAGCGTCAAAACTGTGCAAAAGCAGCGATTTGGTGCACGGAACGCACGTTTCTTGCGAAAACGGAGCAAAAGCGGAGATTCGGTGCGCGAAACGCACGTTTCGCTGCGAAAGCGGCGTTTTGGCGCACGAAACGCACGTTTCGTTGCAAAAGCGGCGTTTTGGTGCACGAAACGCACGTTTAGCGTCAAAACTGTGCAAAAGCAGCGATTTGGTGCACGAAACGCACGTTTCGTTGCAAAAGCGGCGTTTTGGTGCACGAAACGCACGTTTAGCGCCAAAACTGTGCAAAAGCAGCGATTTGTTGCACGATCCGCACGTTTCTTGCCAAAACGGAGCAAAAGCGGCGATTCGGTGCGTGAAACGCACGTTTTGTGCATAAACTGAGCAAAGCAGCGATTCTGTGCACGAATCGCACGTTTTGTTCCAAAACTGAGCAAATGCGGCGATTCTGTGCACGAAACGCACGTTTTGTGCCAAAACTGAGCAAAAGCGGCGATTTTGTGCACGAAACGCACGTTTTGTGCCAAAAGGAGCAGTTCGGTGCGTGTAACGCACGTTTTTTGCCAAAACAGAGCAAAAGCAGCTATTCTGTGCACGAAGCGCACGTTTTGTTCCAAAACTGAGCAAAAGCGGCTATTCTGAGCACGAAACACACGTTTTGTGGCAAAAGGAGCAATTCGGTGCGTGAAACGCCCGTTTTGTGCATAAACTGAGCAAAAGCAGCGATTCTGTGCACGAATCGCACGTTTTGTGCCAAAACTGAGCAAATGCGGCGATTCTGTGCACGAAACGCACGTTTTGCGCCAGAAGGAGTAATTCGGTGCGCGAAACGCACGTTTCGCTGCAAAAGCGGCGTTTTGGCGCACGAAACGCACGTTTAGCATCAAAACTGTGCAAAAGCAGCGATTTGGTGCACGAAACGCACGTTTCGTTGCAAAAGCAGCGTTTTGGTGCACGAAACGCACGTTTTGCGTCAAAACTGTGCAAAAGCGGCGATTTGGTTCACGAAACGCACGTTTCGTTCTAAAAGCGACGTTTTGGTGCACGAAACGCACGTTTTGCGTCAAAACTGTGCAAAAGCAGCGATTTGTTGAACGAAACGCACGTTTCTTGCCAAAACGGAGCCAAAGCGGCTGTTCGGTGCGCGAAACACACGTTTCGCTGCGAAAGCGGCGTTTTGGCGCGCGAAACGCACGAGTAGCGTCAATACTGTGCAAAAGCAGCGATTTGGTGCACGGAACGCACGTTTAGCGTCAAAACTGTGCAAAAGCAGCGATTTGGTGCACGAAACGCACGTATCTTGCCAAAACGGAGTAAAAGCGGCGATTCGGTGAGCGAAACACACGTTTTGCTGCAAAAGCGGCGTTGTTGCGCATGAAACGCACGTTAAGCGTCAAAACTGTGCAAAAGCAGCGTTTTGGCGCACGAAACGCACGATTAGCGTCAAAACTGTGCAAAAGCGGCGATTTGGTTCACGAAACGCACGTTTCGTTCTGAAAGCGGCGTTTTGGCGCACGAAACGCACGTTTAGCGTCAAAACTGTGCAAAAGCAGCGATTTGGTGCACGAAACGCACGTTTCGTTGCAAAAGCGGCGTTTTGGTGCACGAAACGCACGTTTTGCGTCAAAACTGTGCAAAAGCAGCGATTTGGTGCACGAAACGCACGTTTCTTGCCAAAGCGGAGCAAAAGCGGCGATTCGGTGCACGAAACGCACGTTTCGCTACGAAAGCGGCGTTTTGGCGCACGAAACGCACGTTTAGCGTCAAATCTGTACAAAAGCAGCGATTTGGTGCACGAAACGCACGTTTCTTACCAAAACGGAGCAAAGGCGGCGATTCGGTGCGCGAAACGCACGTTTCGCTGCAAAAGCGGCGCTTTGGAGCACGAAACGCACGTTTAGCGTCAAAACTGTGCAAAAGCAGCGATTTGGTGCACGGAACGCACGTTTCTTGCGAAAACGGAGCAAAAGCAGAGATTCGGTGCGCGAAACGCACGTTTCGCTGCGAAAGCGGCGTTTTGGCGCACGAAACGCACGTTTCGTTGCAAAAGCGGCGTTTTGGTGCACGAAACGCACGTTTAGCGTCAAAACTGTGCAAAAGCAGCGATTTGGTGCACGAAACGCACGTTTCGTTGCAAAAGCGGCGTTTTGGTGCACGAAACGCACGTTTAGCGCCAAAACTGTGCAAAAGCAGCGATTTGTTGCACGATCCGCACGTTTCTTGCCAAAACGGAGCAAAAGCGGCGATTCGGGGCGCGAAACGCACGTTTCGCTGCAAATGCGGCGTTTTGGTGCACGAAACGCACGTTTAGCGTCAAAACTGTGCAAAAGCAGCGATTTGGTGCACGAAACGCACGTTTCACGTCAAAACTGTGCAAAAGCAGCGATTTGGTGCACGAAACGCACGTTTATTGAAAAAACGGAGCAAAAGGGGCGATTCGGTGCGCGAAACGCACGTTTCGTTGCAAAAGCAGCGTTTAGGTGCACGAAACGCACGTTTAGCGTCAAAACTGTTCAAAAGCAGCGATTTGGTGCACGAAACGCACGTTTCTTGCAAAAACGGAGCAAAAGCGGCGATTCGGTGCGCGAAACGCCCGTTTCGTTGCAAAAGCAGCGTTTTGGTGCACGAAACGCACGTTTAGCGTCGATACTGCGCAAAAGCAGCGACTTGGTGCACGAAACGCACGTTTCTTGCCTAAACGGAGCAAAAGCGGCGATTTGGAGCGCGAAACGCACTTTTCGTTGCAAAAGCGGCGTTTTGGTGCAAAAGCAGCGATTTGGTGCACGAAACGCACGTTTAGCGTCAAAACTGTGCAAAAGCAGCGTTTTGGTGCACGAAACGCACGTTTCTTGCAAAAACGGAGCAAAAGCGGTGATTCGGTTCGCGAAACGCCCGTTTCGTTGCAAAACCGACGTTTTGGTGCACGAAACGCACGTTTAGCGTCAAAACTGTGCAAAAGCAGCAATTTGGTGCATAATACGCACGTTTCTTGCCAAAACGGAGCAAGAACGGCGATTCGGTGCGCGAAACGCGCGTATGGTTGCGAAAGCGGCGTTTTGGTGCACGAAACGCATGTTTCGTTGCATAAGCGTTGTTTTGGTGCACGAAACGCACGGTTAGCGTCAAAACTGTGCAAAAGCAGCGATTTGGTGCACGAAACGCAGGTTTCTTGCCAAAACGGAGCAAAACCGGCGAATAGGCGCGCGAAACGCACGTTTCGCTACAAAAGCGGCGTTTTGGTGCAAAAGCAGCGATTTGGTGCACGAAACGAACGTTTCTTTCCAAAACAGAGCAAAAGCGGCGATTTGGTGCGCGAAACGCACTTTTCGTTGCAAAAGCGGCGTTTTGGTGCAAAAGCAGCGTTTTGGTGCACGAAACGCACGTTTAGCGTCGAAACTGTGCAGAAGCAGCGATTTGGTGCACGAAACGCACGTTTCTTGCGAAAATGGAGCAAAAGCGGCGATTCGGTGCGCGAAACGCCCGTATCGTTGCAAAAGCAGCGTTTTGGTGCACGAAACGCACGTTTAGCGTCGATACTGCGCAAAAGCAGCGACTTGGTGCACGAAACGCACGTTTCTTGCCTAAACGGAGCAAAAGCGGCGATTTGGAGCGCGAAACGCACTTTTCGTTGCAAAAGCGGCGTTTTGGTGCAAAAGCAGCGATTTGGTGCACGAAACGCACGTTTCTTGCGAAAACGGAGCAAAAGCGTCGATTCGGTGCGCGAAACGCACGTTTCGTTGCAAAACTGTGCAAAAGCAGCGATTTGGTGCACGAAACGCACGTTTCACGCCAAAACAGAACAAAAGCGGCGATTCGGTGCGCGAAACGCACGTTTAGCGTCAAAACTGTGCAAAAGCAGCGATTTGGTGCACGAAATGCACGTTTCATGCCAAAACAGAGCAAAAGCGGCGATTCGGTGCGCGAAACGCACGTTTCGTTGCAAAAGCGGCGTTTTGGTGCAAAAGCAGCGATTTGGTGCACGAAACGCACGTTTCTTGCCTAAACGTTGCAAAAGCGGCGATTCGGTGCGCGAAACGCACGTTTCGTTGCAAAAGCGGCGATATGGTGCACGAAACGCACGTTTAGCGTCAAAACTCTGCAAATGCAGCGATTTGTTGCACGAAACGCACGTTTCTTGCCAAAACAGAGCAAAAGCAGCTATTCTGTGCACGAAGCGCACGTTTTGTTCCAAAACTGAGCAAAAGCGGCTATTCTGAGCACGAAACACACGTTTTGTGGCAAAAGGAGCAATTCGGTGCGTGAAACGCCCGTTTTGTGCATAAACTGAGCAAAAGCAGCGATTCTGTGCACGAATCGCACGTTTTGTGCCAAAACTGAGCAAATGCGGCGATTCTGTGCACGAAACGCACGTTTTGCGCCAGAAGGAGTAGTTCGGTGCGCGAAACGCACGTTTCGCTGCAAAAGCGGCGTTTTGGCGCACGAAACGCACGTTTAGCATCAAAACTGTGCAAAAGCAGCGATTTGGTGCACGAAACGCACGTTTCGTTGCAAAAGCGGCGTTTTGGAGCACGAAACGCACGTTTTGCGTCAAAACTGTGCAAAAGCGGCGATTTGGTTCACGAAACGCACGTTTCGTTCTAAAAGCGACGTTTTGGTGCACGAAACGCACGTTTTGCGTCAAAACTGTGCAAAAGCAGCGATTTGTTGAACGAAACGCACGTTTCTTGCCAAAACGAAGCAAAAGCGGCGATTCGGTGCGCGAAACGCACGTTTCGCTGCGAAAGCGGCGTTTTGGCGCACGAAACGAACGTTTCGCTGCGAAAGCGGCGTTTTGGCGCGCGAAACGCACGAGTAGCGTCAAAACTGTGCAAAAGCAGCGATTTGGTGCACGGAACGCACGTTTCTTGCCAAAACGGAGCAAAAGCGGAGATTCTGTGCGCGAAACGCACGTTTCGCTGCGAAAGCGGCGTTTTGGCGCACGAAACGCACGAGTAGCGTCAAAACTGTGCAAAAGCAGCGATTTGGTGCACGGAACGCACGTTTCTTGCCAAAACGGAGCAAAGGCTGCGATTCGGTGCGCGAACCGCACGTTTCGTTGCAAAAGCGGAGTTTTGGTGCGCGAAACGCACGTTTAGCGCCAAAACTGTGCAAAAGCAGTGATTTGGTGAACGAAACGCACGTTTCTTGCCAAAACGGAGCAAAAGCGGCGATTCGGTGCGCGAAACGCACGTTTCGCTGCGAAAGCGGCGTTTTGGCGCACGAAACGAACGTTTCGTTGCAAAAGCGGCGTTTTGGTGCACGAAACGCACGTTTAGCGTCAAAACGGAGCAAAAGCAGCGATTTGGTGCACGAAACAAACGTTTAGCGTCAAAACTGCGCAAAAGCAGCGATTTGGTGCACGAAACGCACGTTTATTGAAAAAACGGAGCAAAAGGGGCGATTCGGTGCGCGAAACGCACGATTCGTTGCAAAAGCAGCGTTTAGGTGCACGAAGCGCACGTTTAGCGTCAAAACTGTGCAAAAGCAGCGATTTGGTGCACGAAACGCACGTTTCACGTCAAAACTGTGCAAAAGCAGCGATTTGGTGCACGAAACGCACGTTTCTTGACAAAACGGAGCAAAAGAGGCGATTCGGTCCGCGAAAAGCACGCTTCGTTGCAAAAGCGGCGTTATGATGCAAAAGCAGCGTTTTGGTGCAGGAAACGCACGTTTCTTGCCAAAACAGAACGAAAGCGGCGATTCGGTGCGCGAAACGCACGTTTAGCGACAAAACTGTGCAAAAGCAGCGATTTGGTGCACGAAACGCACGTTTCATGCCAAAACGGAGCAAAAGCGGCGATTTGGTGCGCGAAACGCACTTTTCGTTGCAAAAGCGGCGTTTCGTTGTAAAAGCAGCGATCTGGTGCACGAAACGCACGTTTCTTGCCAAAACAGAGCAAAAGCGGCGATTTGGTGCGCGAAATGCACGTTTCGTTGCAAAACCGGCGTTTTGGTGCACGAAACGCACGTTTAGCGTCAAAACTGTGCAAAAGCAGCGATTTGGTGCACGAAACGCACGTTTCACGCCAAAACAGTACAAAAGCGGCGATTCGGTGCGCAAAACGCACGTTTAGCGTCAAAACTGTGCAAAAGCAGCGATTTGGTGCACGAAACGCACGTTTCATGCCGAAACGGAGCAAAAGCGGGGATTCGGTGCGCGAAACGCACGTTTCGTTGCAAAAGCGGCGTTTTGGTGCAAAAGCAGCGATTTGGTCCTCGAAACGCCCGTTTCTTGCCTAAACGGAGCAAAAGCGGCGATTCGGTGCGCGAAACGCACGTTTCGTTGCAAAAGCGGCGATATGGTGCACGACACGCACGTATAGCGCCAAAACTGGGCAAAAGCAGCGATTTGGTGCACGAAACGCACGTTTCTTGCCAAAACGGAGCAAAAGCGGCGATTCGGTGCGCGAAACGCACGTTTCGTTTCAAAAGCGGCGTTTTGGTACAGAAGCAGCTATTTGGTGCACGAAACGCACGTTTCGTGCCAAAACAAAACAAAAGCGACGATTCGGTGCGCGAAAAGCACGTTTCGTTGCAAAAGCGGCGTTTTGGTGCACGAAACGCACGTTTTGCGTCAAAACTGTGCAAAAGCAGCGATTTGGTGCACGAAACGCACGTTTCTCGCCAAAACGGAGCAACAGCGGCGACTCGGTGCGTGAAACGCACGTTTCGCTGCAAAAGCGGCGTTGTGGCGCACGAAACGCACGTTTAGCGTCAAAACGGTGCAAAAGCTGCGATTTGGTTCACGAAACGCACGTTTCGTTGCAAAAGCGGCGATATGGTGCACGAAACGCACGTTTCTTGCCAAAACGGAGCAAAAGCAGCGATTCGGTGCACGAAACGCACGTTTCGTTCTAACAGCGGCGTTTTGGTGCACGAAACGCACGTTTTGCGTCATAACTGCGCAAATGCAGCGATATGGTGAACGAAACGCACGTTTCTTGCCAAAACGGAGCAAAAGCGGCGATTCGGTGCGCGAAACGCACGTTTCGCTGCAAAGGCGGCGTTTTGGCGCACGAAACGCACGTTTAGCGTCAAAACTGTGCAAAAGCAGCGATTTGGTGCACGAAACGCACGTTTCGTTGCAAAAGCGGCGTTTTGGTGCACGAAACGCACGTTTTGCGTCAAAACTGTGCAAAAGCAGCGATTTGGTGCACGAAACGCACGTTTTGTGCCAAAACTGAGCAAAAGCGGCGATTCTGTGACCGAAACGAACGTTTTGTGCCAAAACTGAGCAAAAGCGGCGATTCTGTGTTCGAAACGCACGTTTTGAGCCAAAACTGTGCAAAAGCGGCGTTTTGGTGCACGAAACGCACGTTTAGCGTCAAAACTGTGCAAAAGCAGCGATTTGGTGCACAAAACGCACGTTTCGTTGCAAAAGCGGCGTTTTGGTGCACGAAACGCACGTTTTGCGTCAAAAATGTGCAAAAGCAGCGATTTGGTGCACGAAACGCACGTTTCGTTGCAAAAGCGGCGTTTTGGTGCACGAAACGCACGTTTTGCGTCAAAACTGTGCAAAAGCAGCGATTTGGTGCACGAAACGCACGTTTTGTGCCAAAACTGAGCAAAAGCGGCGATTCTGTGACCGAAACGAACGTTTTGTGCCAAAACTGAGCAAAAGCGGCGATTCTGTGTTCGAAACGCACGTTTTGAGCCAAAACTGTGCAAAAGCGGCGTTTTGGTGCACGAAACGCACGTTTAGCGTCAAAACTGTGCAAAAGCAGCGATTTGGTGCACAAAACGCACGTTTCGTTGCAAAAGCGGCGTTTTGGTGCACGAAACGCACGTTTTGCGTCAAAAATGTGCAAAAGCAGCGATTTGGTGCACGAAACGCACGTTTCGTTGCAAAAGCGGCGTTTTGGTGCACGAAACGCACGTTTTGCGTCAAAACTGTGCAAAAGCAGCGATTTGGTGCACGAAACGCACGTTTCGTTCTAAAAGCGGCGTTTTGGTGCACGAAACGCACGTTTAGCGTCAAAACTGTGCAAAAGCAGCGATTTGGTGCACAAAACACACGTTTCGTTGCAAAAGCGGCGTTTTGGTGCACGAAGCGCACGTTTTGCGTCAAAATTGTGCAAAAGCAGCGATTTGGTGCACGAAACTCACGTTTCTCGCCAAATCGGAGCAAAATCGGCGATTCGGTGCACGAAACGCACGTTTCGCAGCAAAAGCGGCGTTTTGGTGCACGAAACGCACGTTTTGCGTCAAAACTGTGCAAAAGCAGCGATTTGGTGCACGGAACGCACGTTTCTCGCCAAAACGGAGCATAGGCGGCGATTCGGTGCGTGAAACGCACGTTTCGCTGCAAAAGCAACGATTTGGTGCACGAAACGCACGTTTAGCGTCAAAACGGAGCAAAAGCGGCGATTCGGTACGTGAAACGCACGTTTCGCTGCAAATGCAGCGATTTGTCGCACGAAACGCACGTTTCGTTGCAAAATCGGCCATTTGGTGCACGAAACACACGTTTCTTGCCAAAGCGGAGCAAAAGCGGCGATTTGTTGCTCGAAACGCGCGCTTCGTTGCAAAAGCGGCGTTTTGGTGCAGGAAACTCACGTTTCTTGCCAAAGCGGAGCAAAAGCGGCGATTCGGTGCGCGAAACGCACGTTTCGTTCTAAAAGCGGCGTTTTGGTGCACGAAACGCACGTTTAGCGTCAAAACTGTGCAAAAGCGGCGATTTGGTGCACGAAACGCACGTTTCGTTGCAAAAGCGGCGTTTTGGTGCACGAAGCGCACGTTTTGCGTCAAAACTGTCCAAGAGCAGCGATTCGGTGCACGAAACGCACGTTTCTCGCCAAAACGGAGCAAAAGCGGCGATTCGGTGCACGAAACGCACGTTTCGTTGCAAAAGCGGCGTTTTGGTGCACGAAACGCACGTTTTGCGTCAAGACTGTGCAAAAGCAACGATTTGGTGCACGAAACGAACGTTTCGTTGCAAAAGCGGCGTTTTGGTGCACGAAACGCACGTTTTGCGTCAAAACTGTGCAAAAGCTGCGATTTGGTGCACGAAACGCACGTTTCTTGCCGAAACGGAGCAAAAGCGGCGATTCGGTGCGTGAAACGCACGTTTCGCTGCAAAAGCAGCGATTTGTGGCACGAAACGCACGTTTCGTTGCAAAAGCGGCGATTTGGTGCACGAAACGCACATTTCTTGCCAAAACGGAGCAAAAGCGGCGATTCGGTGCACGAAACGCACGTTTCGTTCTAAAAGCGGCGTTTTGGTGCACGAAACGCACGTTTAGCGTCAAAACTGTGCAAAAGCGGCTATTCGGTGCACGAAACGCACGTTTCGTTCTAAAAGCGGCGTTTTGGTGCACGATACGCACGTTTTGCGTCAAAACTGTGCAAAAGCAGCGATATGGTGCACGAAACGCACGTTTCTCGCCAAAACGGAGCAGAAGCGGCGATTCGTTGCGTCAAACGCACGTTTCGCTGCAAAAGTGGCGTTTTGGCGCACGAAACGCACGTTTAGCGTCAAAACTGTGCAAAAGCAGCGATTTGGTGCACGAAACGCACGTTTCGTTGCAAAAGCGGCGTTTTGGTGCACGAAACGCACGTTTTGCGGCAAAACTGTGCAAAAGCAGCGATTTGGTGCACGAAACGCACGTTTCTCGCCAAAACGGGGCAAAAGCGGCGATTCGGTGCACGTACCGCACGTTTCTTGCCAAAGCGGAGCAAAACCGGCTATTCAGTGCGCGAAACGCACGTTTCGCAGCAAAAGCAGCGATTTGGTGCACGAAACGCAGGTTTCGTTGCAAAAGCGGCGTTTTTGCGCACGAAACACACGTTTCTTGCCAAAACGGAGCAAAAGCGGCGATTCGTTGCGCGAAACGCACGTTTCGCTGCGAAAGCGGCGTTTTGGCGCACGAAACGCACGTTTAGCGTCAAAACTGTGCAAAAGCAGCGATTTGTTGAACGAAACGCACGTTTCTTGCCAAAACGGAGCAAAAGCGGCGATTCGGTGCGCGAAACGCACGTTTCGCTGCAAAGGCGGCGTTTTGGCGCACGAAACGCACGTTTAGCGTCAAATTGTGCAAAATCAGCGATTTGGTGAACGAAACGCACGTTTCTCGCCAAAACGGCGCAAAAGCGGCGATTCGGTGCGTGAAACGCACGTTTCGCTGCAAAAGCAGCGATATGGTGCACGAAACGCAGGTTTCGTTGCAAAAGCGGCGTTTTGGTGCACGAAACGCACGTTTTGCGTCAAAACAGTGCAAAAGCAGCGATTTGGTGCACGAAACGCACGTATCTTGCCAAAACGGAGTAAAAGCGGCGATTCGGTAAGCGAAACACACGTTTTGCTGCAAAAGCGGCGTTGTTGCGCATGAAACGCACGTTAGGCGTCAAAACTGTGCAAAAGCAGCGTTTTGGCGCACGAAACGCACGACTAGCGTCAAAACTGTGCAAAAGCGGCGATTTGGTTCCCGAAACGCACGTTTCGTTCTGAAAGCGGCGTTTTGGTGCACGAAACGCACGTTTTGCTTCAAAGCTGTGCAAAAGCAGCGATTTGGTGCACGAAACGCACTTTTCTTGCCAAAACGGAGCAAAAGCCGCGATTCGGTGCGCGAGACGCATGTGTCGCTGCAAAAGCAGCGATTTCGTGCACGAAACGCACGTTTCGTTGCAAAAGCGGCGTTTTGATGCATGAAACGCACGTTTAGCGTCAAAACTGTGCAAAAGCAGCGTTTTGGCGCACGAAACGCACGTTTAGCGTCAAAACTGTGCAAAAGCAGCGATTTGGTGCACGAAACGCACGTTTCGTTGCAAAAGCGGCGTTTTGGTGCACGAAACGCACGTTTAGCGTCAAAACTGTGCAAAAGCAGCGATTTGCTGCACGAACCGCACGTTTCTTGCCAAAGCGGAGCAAAAGCGGCTATTCAGTGCCCGAAACGCACGTTTCGCAGCAAAAACAGCGATTTGGTGCACGAAACGCAGGTTTCGTTGCAAAAGCGGCGTTTTTGCGCACGAAACACACGTTTCTTGCCAAAACGGAGCAAAAGCGGCGATTCGTTGCGCGAAACGCACGTTTCGCTGCGAAAGCGGCGTTTTGGCGCACGAAACGCACGTTTAGCGTCAAAACTGTGCAAAAGCAGCGATTTGATAAACGAAACGCACGTTTCTTGCCAAAACGGAGCAAGAGCGGAGATTCGGTGCGCGAAACGCACGTTTCGCTGCGAAAGCGGCGTTTTGGCGCACGAAACGCACGAGTAGCGTCAAAACTGTGCAAAAGCAGCGATTTGGTGCACGGAACGCACGTTTCTTGCCAAAACGGAGCAAAGGCTGCGATTCGGTGCGCGAAACGCACGTTTCGTTGCAAAAGCGGCGTTTTGGCGCACGAAACGAACGTTTCGTTGCAAAAGCGGCGTTTTGGTGCACGTAACGCACGTTTAGCGTCAAAACTGTGCAAAAGCAGCGATTTGGTGCACGAAACGCACGTTTCTTACCAAAACGGAGCAAAGGCGGCGATTCGGTGCGCGAAACGCTCGTTTCGCTGCAAAAGCGGCGCTTTGGAGCACGAAACGCACGTTTAGCGTCAAAACTGTGCAAAAGCAGCGATTTGGTGCACGGAACGCACGTTTCTTGCGAAAACGGAGCAAAAGCGGAGATTCGGTGTGCGAAACGCACGTTTCGCTGCGAAAGCGGCGTTTTGGCGCACGAAACGCACGTTTCGTTGCAAAAGCGGCGTTTTGGTGCACGAAACGCACGTTTAGCGTCAAAACTGTGCAAAAGCAGCGATTTGGTGCACGAAACGCACGTTTCGTTGCAAAAGCGGCGTTTTGGTGCACGAAACGCACGTTTAGCGCCAAAACTGTGCAAAAGCAGCGATTTGTTGCCCGATCCGCACGTATCTTGCCAAAACGGAGCAAAAGCGGCGATTCGGGGCGCGAAACGCACGTTTCGCCGCAAATGCGGCGTTTTGGTGCACGAAACGCACGTTTAGCGTCAAAACGGAGCAAAAGCAGCGATTTGGTGCACGAAACTCACGTTTAGCGTCAAAACTGCGCAAAAGCAGCGATTTGGTGCACGAAACGCACGTTTATTGAAAAAACGGAGCAAAAGGGGCGATTCGGTGCGCGAAACGCACGTTTCGTTGCAAAAGCAGCGTTTAGGTGCACGAAACGCACGTTTAGCGTCAAAACTGTGCAAAAGCAGCGATTTGGTGCACGAAACGCACGTTTCACGTCAAAACTTTGCAAAAGCAGCGATTTGGTGCACGAAACGCACGTTTATTGATAAAACGGAGCAAAAGGGGCGATTCGGTGCGCGAAACGCACGTTTCGTTGCAAAAGCAGCGTTTAGGTGCACGAAACGCACGTTTAGCGTCAAAACTGTTCAAAAGCAGCGATTTGGTGCACAAAACGCACGTTTCACGTCAAAACTGTGCAAAAGCAGCGATTTGGTGCACGAAACGCAGGTTTCTTGCGAAAACGGAGCAAAAGCGGCGATTCGGTACGCGAAACGCCCGTTTCGTTGCAAAAGCAGCGTTTTGGTGCACGAAACGCACGTTTAGCGTCGATACTGCGCAAAAGCAGCGACTTGGTGCACGAAACGCACGTTTCTTGCCTAAACGGAGCAAAAGCGGCGATTTGGAGCGCGAAACGCACTTTTCGTTGCAAAAGCGGCGTTTTGGTGCAAAAGCAGCGATTTGGTGCACGAAACGCACGTTTAGCGTCAAAACTGTGGAAAAGCAGCGATTTGGTGCACGAAAGGCACGTTTCACGCCAAAACAGAACAAAAGCGGCGATTCGGTGCGCGAAACGCACGTTTAGCGTCAAAACTGTGCAAAAGCAGCGATTTGGTGCACGAAACGCACGTTTCTTGCGAAAACGGAGCAAAAGCGGCGATTCGATGCGCGAAACGCCCGTTTCGTTGCAAAAGCAGCGTTTTGGTGCACGAAACGCACGTTTCTTGCAAAAACGGAGCAAAAGCGGTGATTCGGATCGCGAAACGCCCGTTTCGTTGCAAAACCGACGTTTTGATGCACGAAACGAACGTTTAGCGTCAAAACTGTGCAAAAGCAGCAATTTGGTGCATAATACGCACGTTTCTTGCCAAAACGGAGCAAAAGCGGCGTTTTGGTGCACGAAACGCACGTTTTGCGTCAAAACTGAGCAAAAGCTGCGATTTGGTGCACGAAACGCACGTTTCGTTTCAAAAGCGGCGTTTTGGTACAAAAGCAGCTATTTGGTGCACGAAACGCATGTTTCGTGCCAAAACAAAACAAAAGCGACGATTCGGTGCGCGAAACGCACGTTTCGTTGCCAAAGCAGCGTTTTGGTGCACGAGACGCACGTTTCTTGCCAAAACAGAGCAAAAGCGGCGATTCGGTGCGCGAAACGCACGTTTCGTTGCAAAAGCGGCGTTTTGGTGCAAAAGCAGCGATTTGGTCCTCGAAACGCACGTTTCTTGCCTAACGGAGCAAAAGCGGCGATTCGGTGCGCGAAACGCACGTTTCGTTGCAAAAGCGGCGATATGGTGCACGACACGCACGTTTAGCGTCAAAACTCTGCAAATGCAGCGATTTGTTGCACGAAACGCACGTTTCTTGCCAAAACGGACCAAAAGCGGCCATTTGGTGCGCGAAACGTAGGTTTCGCTGCAAAAGCGGCGTTTTGGTGCACGAAACGCACGGTTAGCGACAAAACTGTGCAAAAGCAGCGATTTGGTGTACGAAACGCACGTTTCTTGCCAGAACGGAGCAAAAGCGGCGATTCGGTGCGCGAAACGCACGTTTCGCTGCAAAAGCGGCGTTTTGGCGCACGAAACGCACGTTTAGCGCCGAAACTGTACTAAAGCAGCGATTTGGTGCACTGAACGCACGTTTCGTTGCTAAAGCGGCGTTTTGGTGCACGAAACGCTCGTTTTGCGTCAAAACTGTGCAAAAGCAGCGATTTGTTGAACGAAACGCACGTTTCTTGCCAAAACGGAGCAAAAGCGGCGATTCGGTGCGCGAAACGCACGTTTCGCTGCGAAAGCGGCGTTTTGGCGCGCGAAACGCACGAGTAGCGTCAAAACTGTGCAAAAGCAGCGATTTGGTGCACGGAGCGCACGTTTCTTGCCAAAACGGAGCAAAAGCGCAGATTCGGTGCGCGAAACGCACGTTTCGCTGCGAAAGCGGCGTTTTGGCGCACGAAACGCACGAGTAGCGTCAAAACTGTGCAAAAGCAGCGATTTGGTGCACGGAACGCACGTTTCTTTCCAAAACGGAGCAAAGGCTGCGATTCGGTGCGCGAAACGCACGTTTCGTTGCAAAAGCGGCGTTTTGGTGCGCGAAACGCACGTTAAGCGCCAAAACTGTGCAAAAGCAGTGATTTGGTGAACGAAACGCACGTTTCTTGCCAAAACGGAGCAAAAGCGGCGATTCGGAGCGCGAAACGCACGTTTCGCTGCGAAAGCGGCGTTTTGGCGCACGAAACGCACGTTTCGTTGCAAAAGCGGCGTTTTGGTGCACGAAACGCACGTTTAGCGTCAAAACTGTGCAAAAGCAGCGATTTGGTGCACGAAACGCACGTATCTTGCCAAAACGGAGTAAAAGCGGCGATTCGGTGAGCGAAACACACGTTTTGCTGCAAAAGCGGCGTTGTTGCGCATGAAACGCACGTTAAGCGTCAAAACTGTGCAAAAGCAGCGTTTTGGCGCACGAAACGCACGATTAGCGTCAAAACTGTGCAAAAGCGGCGATTTGGTTCACGAAACGCACGTTTCGTTCTGAAAGCGGCATTTTGGTGCACGAAACGCACGTTTTGCTTCAAAGCTGTGCAAAAGCAGCGATTTGGTGCACGAAACGCACTTTTCTTGCCAAAACGGAGCAAAAGCCGCGATTCGGTACGCGAGACGCATGTGCCGCTGCAAAAGCAGCGATTTCGTGCACGAAACGCACGTTTCGTTGCAAAAGCGGCGTTTTGATGCACGAAACGCACGTTTTGTGCCAAAACTGAGCATAAGCGGCGATTCTGTGCACGAAGCGCTCGTTTTGTGCCAAAACGGAGCAGAAGCGGCGATTCTGTGCACGAAGCGCACGTTTTGTGCCAAAACAGAGCAAAAGCGGCGATTCTGTGCACGAAACGCCCGTTTTGTGCCAAGAGGAGCAATTCGGTGTGTGAAACGCACGTCTTGTGCCAAAACTGAGCAAAAGCGGCGATTCTGTGCACGAAACGCACGTTTTGTGCCAAAACAGAGCAAAAGCGGCGATTCAGGGCACGAAACGCGGGTTTTGTGCCAAAACGGAGTAGAAGCGGCGATTCTGTGCACGAAACGGACGATTTGTGCCAAAACTGAGTAAAAGCGGCGATTCTGTGCACGAAACGCACGTTTTGTGCCAAAAGGAGCAGTTCGGTGCGTGTAACGCACGTTTTTTGCCAATTCGGAGCAAAAGCGGCTATTCTGTGCACGAAACGCCCGTTTTGTGCCAAAACTGAGCAAAAGCGGCGATTCGGGGCACGAAACGCGGGTTTTGTGTCAAAACTGAGCAATAGCGGCGATTCTGTGCACGAAGCGCACGTTTTGTGCCAAAACTGAGCAAAAGCGGCGATTCTGTGCATGAGACACACGTTTTCTGCCAAAACTGAGCATAAGCAGCGATTCTGTGCACGAAACGCACGGTTTGTGCCTAAACTGTGCAAAACTGGCGAGTCTCTACACGAAACGCACGTTTTGTGCCAAAACTGAGCATAAGCGGCGATTCTGTGCACGAAGCGCTCGTTTTGTGCCAAAACGGAGCAGAAGCGGCGATTCTGTGCACGAAGCGCACGTTTTGTGCCAAAACAGAGCAAAAGCGGCGATTCAGTGCACGAAACGCCCGTTTTGTGCCAAGAGGAGCAATTCGGTGTGTGAAACGCACGTCTTGTACCAAAACTGAGAAAAGCGGCGGTTTTGTGCACGAAACGCACGTTTGGTGCGAAAAGGAGCAGTCCGGTGCGTGTAACGCACGTTTTGTGCCAAAACTGAGCAAAAGCGGCGATTCTCTGCGCGAAACGCACATTTTGTGCCAAAACTGAGTAAAAGCGGCGATTCTGTGCACGAAGCGCACGTTTTGTGCCCAAAACTGAGCAAAAGCGGCGATTCTGTGCACGAAACACCCGTTTTGTGCCAAAATGAGCAATTCGGTGCGTGAAACGCTCGCTTTGTGCTATAACTGAGCTAAAACGGCGATTCTGTGCACGAAACGCACGTTTTGTTGCAAAACTGAGCAAAAGCGGCAATTCGGTGCGCGAAACGTCCGTTTTGTGCCAAAACTGAACAAAAGCGGCGATTTTGTGCACGAAACGCACGTTTTGTGCCAAAACGGAGTAAAAGCGGCGATTCTGAGCACGAAGCGCACATTTTGTGCCAGAACTGAGCAAAAGCGGCGATTCTGTGCATGAGACACACGTTTTCTGCCAAAACTGAGCATAAGCAGCGATTCTGTGCACGTAACGCACGGTTTGTGCCAAAACTGTGCAAAACTGGCGAGTCTGTACACGAAACGCACGTTTTGTGCCAAAACTGAGCATAAGCAGCGATTCTGTGCACGAAACGCGTGTTTTGTGCCGAAAGGAGCAATTCTGTGCACAAAACGCACGTTTTGTGCCAAAACTGAGCAAAACCGGCGATTCTGTGCACGAAACGCGTGTTTTGTGCCGAAAGGAGCAAAAGCGGCGATTCTGTGCACGAAGCGCACCTTTTGTGCCCGAAGGAGCAATTCGGTGCGTGAAGCGCAGGTTTTGTGACAAAACGGAGCAAAAGCGGCGATTCTGTGCACGAAACGCACATTTTGTGCCAAAAGGAGCAATTCGGTGCGTGAAATGCACGTTTTGTGCCAAAACTGAGCAAATGCGGCGATTCTGTCCACGAAACGGACGTTTTGTGCCAAAACTGAGCAAAAGAGACGATTCTGAGCACGATACGCCCGTTTTGTGCCAAAACTGACCAAAAGCGGCAATTCGGTGCGCGAAACGTCCATTTTGTGCCAAAACTGAGCAAAAGCGGCGATCCTGTGCACGAAACGCACGTTTTGTGTCAGAAGGAGCAATTCGGTGCGTGAAGCGCAGGTTTAGTGACAAAACGGAGCAAAAGCGGCGATTGTGTGCACGAAACGCACGTTTTGTGCCAAACGGAGCAATTCAGTGCGTGGAGCGCTCGTTTTGTGCCAAAACTGAGCAAAACCGGCGATTCTGTGCACGAAACGCGTGTTTTGTGCCGAAAGGGGCAATTCGGTGCGTGAAACGCACGTTTTGTGCCAATTCGGGGCAAAAGCGGCGATTCTGTGCACGAAACGCCCGTTTTGTGCAAAAGTGAGCAAAAGCGGCGATTCAGGGCACGAAACGCACGTCTAGTGCCAAAACTGAGCAAAGGCGGCGATTCTGATCACGAAACGCATGTTTTGTGCCAATACGGAGCAAAGCGGCGATCCTGTGCACGAAACGCTCGTTTTGTGCCAAAACTGAGCATAAGCGGCGATTCTGTTCACGAAACGCACGTTTTGTGCCAGAAGGAGCAATTCGGTGCGTGAAGCGCACGTTGTGTGCCAAAACGGAGCAGAAGCGGCGATTCTGTGCACGAAGCGCACGTTTTGTTCCAAAACTGAGCAAAAGCGGCGATTCTGTGCGCGAAACACACGTTTTGTGGCAAAACTGAGCAAAAGCGGCGATTCTGTGCACGAAGCCCTCGTTTTGTGCCAATACGGAGCTGTAGCGGCGATTCTGTGCACGAAACGCACGTTTTGTACCAGAAGGAGCAATTCGGTGCGTGAAACGCTCGCTTTGTGCCAAAACTGAGCAAAAGCGGCGGTTTGTGCACGAAACGCACGTTTTGTGCCAAGAGGAGCAGTTCGGTGCGTGCAACGCACGTTTTGTGCCAAAACTGAGCAAAAGCGGCGATTCTGTGCGCGAAACGCACATTTTGTGCCAAAACTAAACAAAAGCGGCGTCTGTGCTCGAAACGCCCGTTTTGTGGCAAAAGCAGCAATTCGGTGTGTAACGCACGTCTTGTGCCAAAACTGAGCAAGAGCGGCAATTTTGTGCCCGAAGCGCTCGTTTTGTGACAAAACGGAGCAGAAGCGGCGATTCTGTGCACGAAACGCCCGTTTTGTGCCAAAAGGAGCAATTCGGTGCGTGAAGCGCTCGCTTTGTGCTAAAACTGAGCTAAAACGGCGATACTGTGCACGAAACGCACGCTTTGTGCCAAGACGGAGCAAAAGCGGCGATTCTGTGCACGAAACGCACGTTTTGTGCAAAAACTGAGCAACAGCGGCGATTCTGTGCCCGAAGCGCTCGTTTTGTCACAAAAGGAGCAATTCGGTGCGTGAAGCGCACGTTTTGTGCCAAAACTGAGCAAAATCGGCAATTCTGTGCACGAAACGCACGTTTTGTGCCAAAACAGAACAAAAGCGGCGATTCTGTGCACGAAAGGAACATTTTGTGACAAAAGCAGCAATTCGATGTGTGAAACGCACGTCTTGTGCCAAAACTGAGCAAATTCGGCGATTCTGTCCACGAAACGGACGTTTTGTGCCAAAACTGAGCAAAAGAGACGATGCTGAGCACGAAACGCTCGATTTGTGCCAAAACTGAGCAAAAGCGGCGATTCTGTGCACGAAACACACGTTTTGTGGCAAAACTGAGCAAAAGCGGCGATTCTGTGCACGAAGCGCACGTTTTGTGCCAAAACAGAGCAAAAGCGGCGATTCTGTGCACGAAACGCCCGTTTTGTGCCAAGAGGAGCAATTCGGTGTGTGAAACGCACGTCTTGTGCCAAAACTGAGCAAAAGCGGCGATCCTGTGCACGAAACGCACGTTTTGTTGCAAAACTGAGCAAAAGCGGCAGTTCGGTGCGCGAAACGTCCGTTTTGTGCCACAACTGAACAAAAGCGGCGATTCTGTGCACGAAACACACGTTTTGTGGCAAAAGCACCAATTCGGTGTGTGAAACGCACGTCTTGTACCAAAACTGAGCAAAAGCGGCGGTTTTGTGCACGAAACGCACGTTTGGTGCGAAAAGGAGCAGTCCGGTGCGTGTAACGCGCGTTTTGTGCCAAAACTGAGCAAAAGCGGCGATTCTGTGCACGAAACGAACGTTTTGTGCCAAACGGAGCAATTCGGTGCGTGAAACGCACGTTGTGTGCCAATACGGAGCAAACGCGGCGATTCTGTGCACGAAACGCGGGTTTTGTGCCAAAACAGAGCATTCTCTGCAGGAAGCGCCCGTTTTGTGCCATAACTGAGCAGAAGCGGCGATTCTGTGCTCGAAATGCGGGATTTGTGCCAAAACTCAGTAAAAGCAATGATTCTGTGCACAAAACGCACGTTTTGTGCCAAAACTTAGCAAAAGGGGCAATTCTGTGCTCGAAACGCAGGTTTTGTGCCAAAACTGAGCAAAAGCGGCTATTCTGTGCACGAAACGCACGTTTTGTGCCAAAACTGAGCAAAAGCGGCGATTCGGTGCGCGAAACGTCCATTTTGTGCCAAAACTGAGCAGAAGCGGCGATCCTGTGCACGAAACGCACGTTTTGTGCCAAAACTGAGCAAAAGCGGCGATTCTGTGCACGAAACGCACGTTTTGTGCCAGAAGGAGCAATTCGGTGCGTGAAGCGCAGGTTTTGTGACAAAACGGAGCAAAAGCGGCGATTCTGTGCACGAAACGCACATTTTGTGCGAAAAGGAGCAATTCGGTGCGTGAAACGCACGTTTTGTCCCAAAACTGAGCAAATGCGGCGATTCTGTCCACGAAACGGACGATTTGTGCCAAAACTGAGCAAAAGCGACGATTCTGGGCACGAAACGCCCGTTTTGTGCCAAAAGGAGCAATTCGGTGCGTGAAACGCTCGCTTTGTGCTAAAACTGAGCTAAAACGGCGATTCTGTGCGCGAAACTTCCGTTTTGTGCCAAAACTGAGCAAAAGCTGCTATTTTGTGCACGAAATGCACGTCTTGTGCCAAAACGGAGCAAAAGCGGCGATTCTGTTCACGAAACGCACGTTTTGTACCAGAAGGAGCAATTCGGTGCGTGAAACGCACGTTTTGTGACAAAACGGAGCAAAAGCGGCTATTCTGTGCACGAAACGCCCGTTTTGTGACAAAACTGAGCAAAAGCGGCGATTCGGGGCACGAAACGCGGGTTTTGTGTCAAAACTGAGCAATAGCGGCGATTCTGTGCACGAAGCGCACGTTTTGTGCCAAAACTGAGCAAAAGCGGCGATTCTGTGCATGAGACACACGTTTTCTGCCAAAACTGAGCATAAGCAGCGATTCTGTGCACGAAACGCACGGTTTGTGCCTAAACTGTGCAAAACTGGCGAGTCTGTACACGAAACGCAAGTTTTGTGCCAAAACTGAGCATAAGCGGCGATTCTGTGCACGAAGCGCTCGTTTTGTGCCAAAACGGAGCAGAAGCGGCGATTCTGTGCACGAAGCGCACGTTTTGTGCCAAAACAGAGCAAAAGCGGCGATTCTGTGCACGAAACGCCCGTTTTGTGCCAAGAGGAGCAATTCGGTGTGTGAAACGCACGTCTTGTGCCAAAACTGAGCAAATTCGGCGATTCTGTCCACGAAACGGACGTTTTGTGCCAAAACTGAGCAAAAGAGACGATTCTGAGCACGAAACGCCCGTTTTGTGCCAAAACTGAGCAAAAGCGGCGATTCTGTGCACGAAACACACGTTTTGTGGCAAAACTGAGCAAAAGCGGCGATTCTGTGCACGAAACGCGTGTTTTGTGCCAGAAGGAGCAATTCGGTGCGTGAAGCGCAGGTTTTGTGACAAAACCGAGCAAAAGCGGCGATTCTGTGCACGAGACGCACGTTTTGTGCCAAAACTGAGCAAAAGCGGCGATTCTGTGCACGAAACGCACATTTTGTGCCAAAAGGAGCAATTCGGTGCGTGAAACGCACGTTTTGTGCCAAAACTGAGCAAATGCGGCGATTCTGTCCACGAAACGGACGATTTGTGCCAAAACTGAGCAAAACCGACGATTCTGTGCACGAAGCGCCCGTTTTGCGCCAAAAGTAGCAATTCGGTGCGTGAAACGCTCACTTTGTGCAGAAACTGAGCTAAAACGGCGATTCTGTGCACGAAACGCACGTTTTGTTGCAAAACTGAGCAAGAGCGGCAATTCGGTGCGCGAAACGTCCGTCTTGTGCCAAAACTGAACAAAAGCGGCGATTCCGTGCACGAAACACACGTTTTGTGGCATAAGCAGCAATTCGGTGTGTGAAACGCACGTCTTGTAGCAAAACTGAGCAAAAGCGGCTATTCTGTGCACGAAACACACGTTTTGTACCAAAACTGAGCAAAAGCGGCGATTCTGTGCACGAAACGCGTGTTTTGTGCCAGAAGGAGCAATTCGGTGCGTGAAGCGCAGGTTTTGTGACAAAACCGAGCAAAAGCGGCGATTCTGTGCACGAGACGCACGTTTGGTGCCAAAACTGAGCAAAAGCGGCGATTCTGTGCACGAAACGCACGTTTTGTGGCAAAAGCAGCAATTCGGTGTGTGAAACGCACGTCTTGTGCCAAAACTGAGCAAATGCGGCGATTCTGTGCACGAAGCGCTCGTTTTGTGACAAAACGGAGCAGAACCGGCGATTCTGTGCACGAAACGCCCGTTTTGTGCCAAAAGGAGCAATTCGGTGCGTGAATCGCCCGTTTTGTGCATAAACTGAGCAAAAGCAGCGATTCTGTGCACGAAACGCCCATTTTGTGCAAAAAGGAGCAATTCGGTGTGTGAAACGCACGTTTTGTGACAAAACGGAGCAAAAGCGGCGATTCTTTGAACGAAACGCACGTTTTGTGCCAAAACTGAGAAAAAGCGGCGATTCTGTGCACGAAACGCACGTTTTGTGCCAAAACTGAGCAAAAGCGGCGATTCTGTGCACGAAACGCCCATTTTGTGCCAAAAGGAGCAATTCGGTGTGTGAAACGCACGTTTTGTGACAAAACGGAGCAAAAGCGGCGATTCTTTGAACGAAACGCACGTTTTGTGCAAAAACTGAGAAAAAGCGGCGATTCTGTGCACGAAACGCACATTTTGTGACAAAAGCAGCAATTCGGTGTGTGAAACGCACGTTTTGTGACAAAACGGAGCAAAATCGGCGATTCGTTGAACGAAACGCACGTTTTGTGCCAAAACTGAGCAAAGGCGGCGATTCTGTGCACGAAACGCCAATTTGTGCCAAAACTGAACAAAAGCGGCGATTCTGTGCACGAAACGCCCATTTTGTGCCAAAAGGAGCAATTCGGTGCGTGAAACGCTCGCTTTGTGCCAAAACTGAGCAAATGCGGCGATTCTGTGCACGAGACGCACGTTTTGTGCCAAAACTGAGCAAAAGCGGCGATTCCGTGCACGAAAGACACGTTTTGAGGCAAAAGCAGCAATTCGGTGTGTGAAACGCAGGTCTTGTGCCAAAACTGAGCAAAAGCGGCGGTTTTGTGCACGAAGCGCACGTTTTGTTCCAAAACTGAGCAAAAGCGGCGATTCCGTGCACGAAACACACGTTTTGTGGCAAAACTGAGCAAAAGCGGTGATTCTGTGCACGAAGCGCTCGTGTTGTGAAAATACGGAGCAGTAGCGGCGATTCTGTGCACGAAACGCACGTTTTGTACCAGAAGGAGCAATTCGGTGTGTGAAACGCACGTTTTGTGCCAAAACAGAGCAAAAGCGGCGGTTTTGTGCACGAAACGCACGTTTTGTGCCAAAAGGAGCAGTTCGGTGCGTGTAACGCACGTTTTGTGCCAAAACTGAGCAAAAGCGGCGATTCTGTGCACGAAACGCACGTTTTGTGCCAGAAGGAGCATTTCGGTGTGTGAAACGCACGTTTTGTGCCAAAACTGAGCAAAAGCGGCGGTTTTGTGCACGAAACGCACGTTTTGTGCCAAAAGGAGCAGTTCGGTGCGTGTAACGCACGTTTTGTGCCAAAACTGAGCAAAAGCGGCGATTCTGTGCGCGAAACGCACATTTTGTTCCAAAACTGAACAAAAGCGGCAGTTCGGTGCGCGAAACGTCCGTTTTGTGCCAAAACTGAGCAAAAGCGGCGATTCTGTGCACGAAACGCCCGTTTTGAGCCAAAACTGCGGAAAAGCGGCGATTCTGTGCACGAAGCGCACGTATTGTGCCAAAACTGAGCAAAAGCGGCGATTCTGTGCACGAAACGCCCGTTTTGTGCCAAAAGGCGCATTTCGTTGCGTGAAACGCTCGCTTTGTGCCAAAACAGAGCAAAAGCGGCGGTTTTGTGCACGAAACGCACGTTTTGTGCCAAAAGGAGCAGTTCGGTGCGTGTAACGCACGTTTTGTGCCAAAACTGAGCTAAAGCGGCGATTCTGTGCACGAAACGCACGTTTTGTGCCAGAAGGAGCAATTCGGTGTGTGAAACGCACGTCTTGTGCCAAAACTGAGCAAAAGCGGCGATTCTGTGCGCGAAACGCACATTTTGTTCCAAAACTGAACAAAAGCGGCGATTCCATGCACGAAACACACGTTTTGTGGCAAAAGCAGCAATTCGGTGTGTGAAACGCACGTCTTGTGCCAAAACTGAGCAAGAGAGGCGATTTTGTGCACGAAGCGCACGTTTTGTTCCAAAACTGAGCAAAAGCGGCGATTCTGTGCACGAAACACACGTTTTGTGGCAAAACTGAGCAAAAGCGGTGATTCTGTGCACGAAGCGCTCGTTTTGTGCCAATACGGAGCAGTAGCGGCGATTCTGTGCACGAAACGCACGTTTTGTACCAGAAGGAGCAATTCGGTGTGTGAAACGCACGTTTTGTGCCAAAACTGAGCAAAAGCGGCGGTTTTGTGCACGAAACGCACGTTTTGTGCCAGAAGGAGCAGTTCGGTGCGTGTAACGCACGTTTTGTGCCAAAACTGAACAAAAGCGGCGATTCTGTGTACGAAGCGCTGGTTTTGTGCCAAAACGGAGCAGAAGCGGCGATTCTGTGCACGAAACGCTCGTTTTGTACCAGAAGGAGCAATTCGGTGCGTGAAACGCACGTTTTGAGACAAAACGGAGCAAAAGCGGCGATTCTGCGCACGAAACGCACGTTTTGTTGCAAAACTGAGCAAAAGCGGCAATTCGGTGCGCGAAACGTCCGTTTTGTGCCAAAACTGAGCAAAAGCGGCGATTCTGTGCACGAAACGCCCGTTTTGAGCCAAAACTGAGGAAAAGCGGCGATTCTGTGCACGAAGCGCACGTATTGTGCCAAAACTGAGCAAAAGCGGCGATTCTGTGCACGAAACGCCCGTTTTGTGCCAAAAGGAGCATTTCGTTGCGTGAAACGCTCGCTTTGTGCCAAAACTGAGCAAAAGCGGCGATTCAGTGCACGAAACACACGTTTTGTGGCAAAACTGAGCAAAAGCGGCGATTCTGTGCACGAAGCGCTCGTTTTGTGCCAAAACTGAGCAAAAGCGGCGATTCTGTGCGCGAAACGCACATTTTGAGCCAAAGCTGAACAAAAGCGGCGATTCCATGCACGAAACACACGTTTTGTGGCAAAAGCAGCAATTCGGTGTGTGAAACGCACGTCTTGTGCCAAAACTGAGCAAGAGAGGCGATTTTGTGCACGAAGCGCACGTTTTGTTCCAAAACTGAGCAAAAGCGGCGATTCTGTGCACGAAACACACGTTTTGTGGCAAAACTGAGCAAAAGCGGTGATTCTGTGCACGAAGCGCTCGTTTTGTGCGAATACGGAGCAGTAGCGGCGATTCTGTGCACGAAACGCACGTTTTGTACCAGAAGGAGCAATTCGGTGTGTGAAACGCACGTTTTGTGCCAAAACAGAGCAAAAGCGGCGGTTTTGTGCACGAAACGCACGTTTTGTGCCAAAAGGAGCAGTTCGGTGCGTGTAACGCACGTTTTGTGCCAAAACTGAGCTAAAGCGGCGATTCTGTGCACGAAACGCACGTTTTGTGCCAGAAGGAGCAATTCGGTGTGTGAAACGCACGTTTTGTGCCAAAACTGAGCAAAAGCGGCGATTCTGTGCGCGAAACGCACATTTTGTTCCAAAACTGAACAAAAGCGGCGATTCCATGCACGAAACACACGTTTTGTGGCAAAAGCAGCAATTCGGTGTGTGAAACGCACGTCTTGTGCCAAAACTGAGCAAGAGAGGCGATTTTGTGCACGAAGCGCACGTTTTGTTCCAAAACTGAGCAAAAGCGGCGATTCTGTGCACGAAACACACGTTTTGTGGCAAAACTGAGCAAAAGCGGTGATTCTGTGCACGAAGCGCTCGTTTTGTGCCAATACGGAGCAGTAGCGGCGATTCTGTGCACGAAACGCACGTTTTGTACCAGAAGGAGCAATTCGGTGTGTGAAACGCACGTTTTGTGCCAAAACTGAGCAAAAGCGGCGGTTTTGTGCACGAAACGCACGTTTTGTGCCAAAAGGAGCAGTTCGGTGCGTGTAACGCACGTTTTGTGCCAAAACTGAGCAAAAGCGGCGATTCTGTGCGCGAAACGCACATTTTGTGCCAAAACTGAGCAAAAGCGGCGATTCTGTGCACGAAGCGCACGTTTTGTGCCAAAACTGAGCAAAACCGGCGATTCTGTGCACGAAACGCCCATTTTGTGCCAAAAGGAGCAATTCGGTGCGTGAAACGCTCGCTTTGTGCTAAAATTGAGCAAAAGCGGCGATTTTGTGCACGAAGCGCACGTTTTGTTCCAAAACTGAACAAAAGCGGCGATTCTGTCCACGAAACGGACGTTTTGTGCCAAAACTGAGCAAATGCGGCGATTCTGTGCACGAGACGCACGTTTTGTGCCGAAACTGAGCAAAAGCGGCGATTCCGTGCACGAAACGCCCGTTTTGTGCCAAAAGGAGCAATTCGGTGTGTGAAACGCTCGCTTTGTGCTAAAACTGAGCTAAAACGGCGATTCTGTGAACGAAACTTCCGTTTTGTGCCAAAACTGAGCAAAAGCTGCTATTTTGTGCACGAAACGCACGTTTTGTGCCAAAAGGAGCAGTTCGGTGCGTGTAACGCACGTTTTTTGCCAATTCGGAGCAAAAGCGGCTATTCTGTGCACGAAACGCCCGTTTTGTGCCAAAACTGAGCAAAAGCGGCGATTCGGGGCACGAAACGCGGGTTTTGTGTCAAAACTGAGCAATAGCGGCGATTCTGTGCACGAAGCGCACGTTTTGTGCCAAAACTGAGCAAAAGCGGCGATTCTGTGCACGAGACACACGTTTTCTGCCAAAACTGAGCATAAGCAGCGCTTCTGTGCACGAAACGCACGGTTTGTGCCTAAACTGTGCAAAACTGGCGAGTCTGTACACGAAACGCACGTTTTGTGCCAAAACTGAGCATAAGCGGCGATTCTGTGCACGAAGCGCTCGTTTTGTGCCAAAACGGAGCAGAAGCGGCGATTCTGTGCACGAAGCGCACGTTTTGTGCCAAAACAGAGCAAAAGCGGCGATTCTGTGCACGAAACGCCCGTTTTGTGCCAAGAGGAGCAATTCGGTGTGTGAAACGCACGTCTTGTGCCAAAACTGAGTAAAAGCGGCGATTCTGTGCACGAAACGCACGTTTTGTGCCAAAACAGAGCAAAAGCGGCGATTCAGGGCACGAAACGCGGGTTTTGTGCCAAAACGGAGCAGAAGCGGCGATTCTGTGCACGAAACGTCCGTTTTGTACCAAAACTGAGCAAAAGCGGCGATGCTGTGACCGAAACTCGGGTTTTGTGCCAAAACAGAGCAAAAGCGGCGATTCAGGGCACGAAACGCGGGTTTTGTGTCAAAACTGAGCAATAGCGGCGATTCTGTGCACGAAGCGCCCGTTTTATTTCAAAAGGAGCAATTGGGTGCGTGAAACGCACGTTTTGTGCCAAAACTGAGCAAATGCGGCGATTCTGTCCACGAAACGGACGTTTTGTGCCAAAACTGAGCAAAAGAGACGATTCTGAGCACGAAACGCCCGTTTTGTGCCAAAACTGAGCAAAAGCGGCGATTCTGTGCACGAAGCGCACGTTTTGTGGCAAAAGCAGCAATTCGGTGTGTGAAACGCACGTCTTGTGCCAAAACTGTGCAAAAGCGGCTATTCTGTGCACGAAACACACGTTTTGTGCCAAAACTGAGCAAATGCGGCGATTCTGTGCACGAGACGCACGTTTTGTGCCAAAACTGAGCAAAAGCGGCGATTCTGTGCACGAAGCGCACGTTTTGTACCAGTAAGAAGCAAAAGCGGCGATTCTGTGCACGACACGCACGTGTTGTGCCAAAACTGAGCAGAAGCGGCGATTCTGTGCACGAAACGCCCGTTTTGTGCCGAAAGGAGCAATTCGGTGCGTGAAGCGCTCTTTTTGTGCCAAAACTGAGCAAAACCGGCGATTCTGTGCACGAAGCGCACGTTTTGTGCCTGAACTGAGCAGAAGCGGCGATCCTGTGCTCGAAATGCGGGTTTTGAGACAAGACTGGGCAAAAGCAGCGATTCTGTACACGAAACGCACGTTTTGTGCCAAAACTGAGCAACAGCGGCGATGCTGTGAACGAATCGCCTATTTTTAACCGACTTCGAAAAAGAAGGAGGTTACTCAATTCGACATGTCTATATATATATATTTTTTTTTTTTTTATGTATGTGCCCCGATTACGCCGAGATGGATGGACCAATCGGAACCAAACCTTTTGCATCTTATAGGGTATGACTTCCAGTTGGTCCCGTAAAAAAAAAATTTTGCATTACACCACCGCTTGCCACCTTTTTATTGCAAAAAAGCGTACGATTTCGTCCGCGTTGTGTATGGTCATCGATTGCTCCAAGATGGATGGACCAATCGGAACGAAACCTTTAGCATCTAATAGAGTATGACTAACAGTTTGTCCCGTAAAAAAACCCGGTTCGGATTTCTACATTTTTTCCGCTTTTATTGCAAAAAACGTGGTATTTCGCTCGTAGTCGGCCTGATATCGATGAAACCTAGTATTACATTTTTTGCGGCTGGAGATGTTTCCACGATGATCCCATTTGCAACATTCCCTTAACTTAACTGCCCCTCCCTTCGCTACCCTGCCCTTCCCTGCCCTTCCGTTCACTACCCTGCCCTTTCCTGCCCTTCCCTTCCCAATCCTATGTTGAACACTTCAAGGAATACTCCGATCGCCACTAAAAAATGTGAAATAAAAAAATTTTTGGAAAAAAATAAAACCGACTTCGGGATGCACTAAAAAGGACGAAATAATCTTAATTTATATTTCGGAGACGGCTTAAAATTAACAATTTTCTACATAGGAAATTGTCAAAATTCTTTAATCCTTTTACGTATGTATATTGACGTAAGCAACATCTTCCATTAATACAATTTTTAATTTTGCGCCGTCTCCGAAATATAAATTAAGATTATTTCGTCCTTTTTAGTGCATCCCGAAGTCGGTTTTATTTTTTTCCAAAAATTTTTTTATGTGCCAAACGGAGCAATTCAGTGCGTCAAACGCACGTTATGTGCCAAAACTGAGCAAAACCGGCGATTCTGCGCACGATACGAACGTTTTGTGCCAGAAAGAGCAATTCGGAGCGTGAAACGTACGTTATGTGCCTGAACTGAGCAAAAGCGGCGATTCTGTGCACGAAGCGCACGTTTTGTGCCAAAACTGAGCAAAAGCGGCGATTCTGTGCACGAAACGCCCGTTTTGTGCAAAAAGGAGCAATTCGGTGCGTGAAACGCTCGCTTTGTGCTAAAACTGAGCTAAAACGGCGATTCTGTGACGAAACGCACGTTTTGTTGCAAAACTGAGCAAAAGCGGCAATTCGGTGCGCGAAACGTCCATTTTGTGCCAAAACTGAGCAAAAGCGACGATCTGTGCACGTAACGCCCGTTTTGAGCCAAAACTGAGCAAAAGCGGCGAATCTGTGCACGAATCGCGGGTTTTGTGCCAAAACTGAGCAAAAGCGGCGATTCTGTGCACGAAACACACGTTTGTGTGCCAGAAGGAGCAATTCGGTGCGTGAAACGCACGTTTTGTACCAAAACTCAGCAACAGTGGCGATTCTGTGCACGAAACGCCCGTTTTGTGCCGAAACTGGGCAAAAGCAGCAATTCTGTGCACGAAACGCACGTTTTGTGCCAAAAGGAGCAATTCGGTGTGTGAAACGCACGTTTTGTGCCAAAGCGGAGCAAAAGCGGCGATTCTCTGCACGAATCGCGGATTTTGTGCCAAAACGGAGCAAAAGCGGCGATTCGGTGCGCGGAACGCACTTTTCGTTGCAAAAGCGGCGTTTTGGTGCACGAAACGCACGTTTGGCGTCAAACTGTGCAAAAGCAGCGATTTGGTGCACGAAACCCACATTTCTTGCCCAAACGGAGCAGAAGCGGCGATTCGGTGGGCGAAACGCACGTTTCGTTGCAAAAGCGGCGTTTTGGTGCAAAAGCGGCGTTTTGGTGCAAAAGCAGCGATTTGGTGCACGAAACCCACGTTTCTTGCCTAAACGGTGCAAAAGCGGCGATTCGGTGCGCGAAACGCACGTTTCTTTGCAAAAGCGGCGATATGGTGCACGAAACGCACGTTTAGCGTCAAAACTGTGCAAAAGCAGCGATTTGGTGCACGAAACGCACGTTTCTTGCCAAAACGGAGCAAAAGCGGCGATTCGGGGCGCGAAACGCACGTTTCGCTGCAAAAGCGGCGTTTTGGTGCACGAAACGCACGTTTAGCGTCAATGCGGAGCAAAAGCAGCGATTTGGTGCACGAAACAAACGTTTAGCTTCAAAACTGTGCAAAAGCAGCGAATTGGTGCACGAAACGCACGTTCCCTGCCAAAATGGCGCAAAAGCGGCGATTCGGGGCGCGAAACGCACGTTTCGTTGCGAAAGCTGCGTTTTGGTGCACGAAACGCACGTTTAGCGTCAGAACTGTGCTAAAGCAGCGATTGGGTGCACGAAACGCACGTTTCTTGCCAAAACGGAGCAAAAGCGGAGATTTGGAGCGCGCAACGCATGTTTCGTTGCAACAGGGGCGTTTTGGTGCAAAAGCAGCGATATGGTGCACGAAACGCACGTTTAGCTTCAAAACTGTGCAAAAACAGCGATTTGGTGCACGAAACGCACGTTTCTTGCCAAAACGGAGCAAAAGCGGCGATTCGGTGCGCGAAACGCACGTTTCGTTGCAAAAGCGGCGTTTTGGTGCAAAAGCAGCGATTTGGTGAACGAAACGCACGTTTAGATTCAAAACTGTGCAAAAGCAGCGGTTTGGTGCACTAAACGCACGTTCCTTGCCAAAACGGAGCAAAAGCGGCGATTCGGTGCGCGATACGCACGTTTCGTTGCAAAAGCGGCGTTTTGGTGCACGAAACGCACGTTTAGCATCAAAACTGTGCAAAAGCAGCGATTTGGTGCACGAAACGCACGTTTCTTCACAATACGGAGCAAAAGCGGCGATTCGGTGCGCGAAACGCATGTTTCGATGCAAAAGCAGAGTTTTGGTCCACGAAACGCACGTTTTTTGCCAAAATGGAGCAAAAGCGGCGATTCGGTGCGCGAAACGCACGTTTCGTTGCGAAAGCGGTGTTTTGGTGCACGAAACGCACGTTTAGCGTTAGAACTGTGTAAAAGCAGCGATTGGGTGCACGAAACGCACGTTCCTTGCCAAAACGTAGCAAAAGCGGCGATTCGGTGCATGAAACGCACGTTTAGCGTCAAAACTGTGCAAAAGCAGCGATTTGGTGCACGAAACGCACGTTTCATGCCAACACGGAGCAAAGGCGGCGATTCGTTGCGCGAAACGCACGTTTCGTTGCTAAAGCGGCGTTTTGGTGCACGAAACGCACGTTCCTTGCCAAAACGGAGCAAAAGCGGTGATTCGGTGCGCGAAACGCACGTTTCGTTGCAAAAAAGCGGCGTTTTGGTGCACGAAACGCACGTTTCGTGTCAAAACTGTAAAAAAGCAGCGATTTGGTGCACGAAACGCACGTTTCTTGCCAACGCGGAGCAAAGGCGGCGATTCGGTGCGCGAAACGCACGTTTCGTTGCAAAAGCTGCGTTATGGTGCAAAACCAGCGTTTTGGTGCACGAAACGCACGATTCTTGCCAAAACAGAACAAAAGCGGCGATTCGGAGCGCAAAACGCACGTTTCGTTGCAAAACCGGCGTTTTGGTGCACGAAACGCACGTTTCACGCCAAAACAGTACAAAAGCGGCGATTCCATGCACGAAACACACGTTTTGTGGCAAAAGCAGCAATTCGGTGTGTGAAACGCACGTCGTGTGCCAAAACTGAGCAAGAGCGGCGATTTTGTGCACGAAGCGCACGTTTTGTTCCAAAACTTAGCAAAAGCGGCGATTCTGTGCACGAAGTGATCGTTTTGTGCCAAAACCGAGCAGAAGCGGCGATTCTGTGCACGAAACGCCCGTTTTGTGCCAAAAGGAGCAATTCGGTGCGTGAAACGCTCGCTTTGTGCTAAAACTGAGCTAAAACGGCGATTCTGTGCACGAAACGCACGTTTTGTTGCAAAACTGAGCAAAAGCGGCAATTCGGCGCGCGAAACGTCCGTTTTGTGCCAAAACTATGCTAAAACGGCGATTCTGTGCGCGAAACGCACATTTTGTGCCAAAACTGAACAAAAGCGGCGATTCCATGCACGAAACACACGTTTTGTGACAAAAGCAGCAATTCGTTGTGTGAAACGCACGTCTTGTGCCAAAACTGAGCAAAAGCGGCGATTCTGTGCACGAAACACACGTTATGTGGCAAAAGCAGCAATTCGGTGCGTGAAACGCACGTTGTGTGCCACTACGGAGCAAAAGCGGCGATTCTGTGCTCGAAACGCGGGATTTGTGCCAAAACTCAGCAAAAGTCACGATTCTGTGCACGAACCGCGAGTTTTGTGCCAAAACTGTGCAATAGTGGCGATTCTGTGCGTGAAACGCACGTTTCGTACCAAAACTGAACAAAATCGGCGATTCTGTGCACGAATCGCACGTTTTTTCTATAACAGAGAAAAAGCGGCAAATCGGTGCGCGAATCGTCCATTTTGTGTCAAAACTGAGCAAAAGCGACGATTCTGTGCACGTAACGCCCGTTTTGAGCCAAAACTGAGCAAAAGCGGCGATTCTGTGCACGAAGCGCACGTTTTGTGCCAAAACTGAGCAAAAGCGGCGATTCTGTGCACGAAACGCCCGTTTTGTTCCAAAAGGAGCAATTCGGTGAGTGAAACGATCGCTTTGTGCTAAAACTGAGCTAAAACGGCGATTCTGTGCACGAAACGCACGTTTCATGCCAAAACGGAGCAAAAGCGGCGATTCGGCGCGCGAAACGCACGTTTCGCTACAAAAGCGGCGTTTTGGTGCAAAAGCAGCGATTTGGTGCACGAAACGCACGTTTCATGCCAAAACAGAGCAAAAGCGGCGATTCGGTGCGCGAAACGCACGTTTCGTTGCAAAAGCGGCGTTTTGGTGCAAAAGCAGCGATTTGGTGCACGAAACGCACGTTTCTTGCCTAAACGGAGCAAAAGCGGCGATTCGGTGCGCGAAACGCACGTTTCGTTGCAAAAGCGGCGATATGGTGCACGAAACGCACGTTTAGCGTCAAAACTGTGCAAGAGCAGCGATTTGGTGCACGAAACGCACGTTTCACGCCAAAACAGTACAAAAGCGGCGATTCGGTGCGCGAAACGCACGTTTAGCGTCAATACTGTGCAAAAGCAGCGATTTGGTGCACGAAACGCACGTTTCATGCCGAAACGGAGCAAAAGCGGCGATTCGGTGCGCGAAACGCACGTTTCGTTGCAAAAGCGGCGTTTTGGTGCAAAAGCAGCGATTTGGTCCTCGAAACGCACGTTTCTTGCCTAAACGGAGCAAAAGCGGCGATTCGGTGCGCGAAACGCACGTTTCGTTGCAAAAGCGGCGATATGGTGCACGACACGCACGTATAGCGCCAAAACTGGGCAAAAGCAGCGATTTGGTGCACTCAACGCACGTTTCTTGCCAAAACGGAGCAAAAGCGGTGATTCGGTGCGCGAAACGCACGTTTCGTTGCAAAAGCGGCGTTTTGGTGCAAAAGCAGCGAGTTGGTGCACGTAACGCACGTTTAGCTTCAAAACTGTGCAAAAGCAGCGATTTGGTGCACGAAACGCACGTTCCTTGCCAAAACAGAGCAAAAGCGGCGACTCGGTGCGCAAAACGCACGTTTCGTTGCAAAAAAAGCGGCGTTTTGGTGCATGAAACGCACGATTAGCGTCAAAACTCTGCAAATGCAGCGATTTGTTGCACGAAACGCACGTTCCTTGCCAAAACAGAGCAAAAGCGGCGATTCGGTGCGCGAAACGCACGTTTCGTTGCAAAAGCAGCGTTTTGGTGCAAAAGCAGCGATTTGGTGCACGAAACGCACGTTTCTTGCCTAAACGGAGCAAAAGCGGCGATTCGGTGCGCGAAACGCACGTTTCGTTGCAAAAGCGGCGTTTTGGTGCACGACACGCACGTATAGCGCCAAAACTGGGCAAAAGCGGCGATTTGGTGCGCGAAATGCACGCATCGTTGCAAAAGCAGCGATCTGGTGCACGAAACGCACGTTTCTTGCCAAAACAGGGCAAAAGCGGCGATTCGGTGCCCGAAACGCACGTTTCGTTGCAAAACCGGCGTTTTGGTGCACGAAACGCACGTTTAGCGTCAAAACTGTGCAAAAGCAGCGATTTGGTGCACGAAACGCACGTTTCACGCCAAAACAGTACAAAAGCAGCGATTCGGTGCGCGAAACGCACGTTTAGCGTCAATACTGTGCAAAAGCAGCGATTTGGTGCACGAAACGCACGTTTCATGCCGAAACGGAGCAAAAGCGGCGATTCGGTGCGCGAAACGCACGTTTCGTTGCAAAAGCGGCGTTTTGGTGCAAAAGCAGCGATTTGGTCCTCGAAACGCACGTTTCTTGCCTAAACGGAGCAAAAGCGGCGATTCGGTGCGCGAAACATACGTTTCGTTGCAAAAGCGGCGTTTTGGTGCACGAAACGCACGTATAGCGCCAAAACTGGGCAAAAGAAGCGATTTGGTGCACGAAACGCACGTTTAGCGTCAAAACTGTGCAAAAGCAGCGATTTGGTGCACGAAACGCACGTTTAGCGTCGAAACTGTGCAAAAGCAGCGATTTGGTGCACGAAACGCACGTTTCTTGCCAAAACGGAGCAAAAGCGGCGACTCGGTGCGCGAAACGCACTTTTCGTTGCAAAAGCGGCGTTTTGGTGAACGAAACGCACGTTTGGCGTCAAACTGTGCAAAAGCAGCGATTTGGTGCACGAAACGCACATTTCTTGCCCAAACGGAGCAGAAGCGGCGATTCGGTGCGCGAAACGCACGTTTCGTTGCAAAAGCGGCGATATGGTGCACGAAACGCACGTATAGCGCCAAAACTGGGCAAAAGAAGCGATTTGATGCATGAAACTCACGCTTCTTGCCAAAACGGAGCAAAAGCGGCGTCTCGGTGCGTCAAACGCACTTTTCGTTGCAAAAGCGGCGTTTTGGTGCAAAAGCAGCGATTTGGTGCACGAAACGCACGTTTCTTGCCTAAACGGTGCAAAAGCGGCGATTCGGTGCGCGAAACGCACGTTTCGTTGCAAAAGCAGCGTTTTGGTGCACGAAACGCACGTTTAGCGTCAAAACTGTGCAAAAGCAGCGATTTGGTGCACGAAACGCACGATTAGCGTCGAAACTGTGCAAAAGCAGCGATTTGGTGCACGAAACGCACGTTTCTTGCCAAAACGGAGCAAAAGCGGCGACTCGGTGCGCGAAACGTACTTTTCGTTGCAAAAGCGGCGTTATGGTGCAAAAGCAGCGTTTTGGTGCACGAAACGCACGTTTCTTGCCAAAACAGAACAAAAGCGGCGATTCGGTGCGCGAAACGCACGTATAGCGCCAAAACTGGGCAAAAGAAGCGATTTGGTGCACGAAACGCACGTTTCATGCCAAAACGGAGCAAAAGCGGCTATTCTGTGCGCGAAACGCACGTTTCGTTGCAAAAGCGGCGATATGGTGCAAAAGCAGCGATTTGGTGCACGAAACGCACGTTTCTTGCCTAAACGGTGCAAAAGTGGCGATTCGGTGCGCGAAACGCACGTTTCGTTGCAAAAGCGGCGATATGGTGCACGAAACGCACGTTTAGCGTCAGAACTGTGCGAAAGCAGCGATTTGGTGCACGAAACGCACTTTTTTTGCCAAAACAGAGCAAAAGCGGCGATTTGGTGCGCGAAATGCACGCATCGTTGCAAAAGCAGCGATCTGGTGCACGAAACGCACGTTTCTTGCCAAAACAGAGCAAAAGCGGCGATTCGGTGAGCGAAACGCACGTTTCGTTGCAAAACCGGCGTTTTGGTACAAAAGCAGCTATTTGGTGCACGAAACGCACGTTTCGTGCCAAAACAGAACAAAAGCGACGATTCGGTGCACGAAACGCACGTTTGGTTGCAAATGCAGCGTTTTGTTGCACGAAATGCACGTTTCTTGCCAAAACAGAGCAAAAGCGGCGATTCGGTGCGCGAAACGCACGTTTCGTTGCAAAACCGGCGTTTTGGTGCACGAAACGCTCGTTTTGCGTCAAAACTGTGCAAAAGCAGCGATTTGGTGCATGAAACGCACGTTTAGCGTCAAAACTGTGCAAAGGCAGCGATTTGGTGCACGAAACGCACGTTTCTTGCCAAACGGAGCAAAAGCGGCGATTCGGTGCGCGAAACGCACGTGTCGTGTCAAAACTGTAAAAAAGCAGCGATTTGGTGCACGAAACGCACGTTTCTTACCAAAACGAAGCAAAAGCGGTGATTCGGTGCGCGAAACGCACGTTTCGTTGCAAAAAAGCGGCGTTTTGGTGCACGAAACGCACGTATCGTGTCAAAACTGTAAAAAAGCAGCGATTTGGTGCACGAAACGCACGTTTCTTGCCAACACGGAGCAAAGGCGGCGTTTCGGTGCGCGAAACGCACGTTTCGTTGCAAAAGCGGCGTTTTGGTGCACGAAACGCACGTTTAGCATCAAAACTGTGCAAAAGCAGCGATTTGGTGCACGAAACGCACGTTCCATGCCAAAACGGAGCAAAAGCGGCGATTCGGTGCGCGAAACGCACGTGTCGTGTCAAAACTGTAAAAAAGCAGCGATTTGGTGCACGAAACACACGTTTCTTGCCAACACGGAGCAAAGGCGGCGATTCGGTGCGCGAAACGCACGTTTCGTTGCAAAAGCGGCGTTTTGGTCCACGAAACGCACGTTTTTTTGCCAACACGGAGCAAAGGCGGCGATTCGGTGCGCGAAACGCACGTTTTGTGCCAAAAGGAGCAATTCGGTTCGTGAAACGCTCGCTTTGTGCTAAAACTGAGCTAAAACGGCGATTCTGTGCACGAAACGCACGTTTTGTTGCAAAACTGAGCAAAAGCGGCAATTCGGCGCGCGAAACGTCCGTTTTGTGCCAAAACTATGCTAAAACGGCGATTCTGTGCGCGAAACGCACATTTTGTGCCAAAACTGAACAAAAGCGGCGATTCCATGCACGAAACACACGTTTTGTGACAAAAGCAGCAATTCGTTGTGTGAAACGCACGTCTTGTGCCAAAACTGAGCAAAAGCGGCGATTCTGTGCACGAAACACACGTTATGTGGCAAAAGCAGCAATTCGGTGCGTGAAACGCACGTTGTGTGCCACTACGGAGCAAAAGCGGCGATTCTGTGCTCGAAACGCGGGATTTGTGCCAAAACTCAGCAAAAGTCACGATTCTGTGCACGAACCGCGAGTTTTGTGCCAAAACTGTGCAATAGTGGCGATTCTGTGCGTGAAACGCACGTTTCGTACCAAAACTGAACAAAATCGGCGATTCTGTGCACGAATCGCACGTTTTTTCTATAACAGAGCAAAAGCGGCAAATCGGTGCGCGAATCGTCCATTTTGTGTCAAAACTGAGCAAAAGCGACGATTCTGTGCACGTAACGCCCGTTTTGAGCCAAAACTGAGCAAAAGCGGCGATTCTGTGCACGAAGCGCACGTTTTGTGCCAAAACTGAGCAAAAGCGGCGATTCTGTGCACGAAACGCCCGTTTTGTTCCAAAAGGAGCAATTCGGTGAGTGAAACGATCGCTTTGTGCTAAAACTGAGCTAAAACGGCGATTCTGTGCACGAAACGCACGTTTCATGCCAAAACGGAGCAAAAGCGGCGATTCGGCGCGCGAAACGCACGTTTCGCTACAAAAGCGGCGTTTTGGTGCAAAAGCAGCGATTTGGTGCACGAAACGCACGTTTCATGCCAAAACAGAGCAAAAGCGGCGATTCGGTGCGCGAAACGCACGTTTCGTTGCAAAAGCGGCGTTTTGGTGCAAAAGCAGCGATTTGGTGCACGAAACGCACGTTTCTTGCCTAAACGGAGCAAAAGCGGCGATTCGGTGCGCGAAACGCACGTTTCGTTGCAAAAGCGGCGATATGGTGCACGAAACGCACGTTTAGCGTCAAAACTGTGCAAGAGCAGCGATTTGGTGCACGAAACGCACGTTTCACGCCAAAACAGTACAAAAGCGGCGATTCGGTGCGCGAAACGCACGTTTAGCGTCAATACTGTGCAAAAGCAGCGATTTGGTGCACGAAACGCACGTTTCATGCCGAAACGGAGCAAAAGCGGCGATTCGGTGCGCGAAACGCACGTTTCGTTGCAAAAGCGGCGTTTTGGTGCAAAAGCAGCGATTTGGTCCTCGAAACGCACGTTTGTTGCCTAAACGGAGCAAAAGCGGCGATTCGGTGCGCGAAACGCACGTTTCGTTGCAAAAGCGGCGATATGGTGCACGACACGCACGTATAGCGCCAAAACTGGGCAAAAGCAGCGATTTGGTGCACTCAACGCACGTTTCTTGCCAAAACGGAGCAAAAGCGGTGATTCGGTGCGCGAAACGCACGTTTCGTTGCAAAAGCGGCGTTTTGGTGCAAAAGCAGCGAGTTGGTGCACGTAACGCACGTTTAGCTTCAAAACTGTGCAAAAGCAGCGATTTGGTGCACGAAACGCACGTTCCTTGCCAAAACAGAGCAAAAGCGGCGACTCGGTGCGCAAAACGCACGTTTCGTTGCAAAAAAAGCGGCGTTTTGGTGCATGAAACGCACGATTAGCGTCAAAACTCTGCAAATGCAGCGATTTGTTGCACGAAACGCACGTTCCTTGCCAAAACAGAGCAAAAGCGGCGATTCGGTGCGCGAAACGCACGTTTCGTTGCAAAAGCAGCGTTTTGGTGCAAAAGCAGCGATTTGGTGCACGAAACGCACGTTTCTTGCCTAAACGGAGCAAAAGCGGCGATTCAGTGCGCGAAACGCACGTTTCGTTGCAAAAGCGGCGTTTTGGTGCACGACACGCACGTATAGCGCCAAAACTGGGCAAAAGCGGCGATTTGGTGCGCGAAATGCACGCATCGTTGCAAAAGCAGCGATCTGGTGCACGAAACGCACGTTTCTTGCCAAAACAGGGCAAAAGCGGCGATTCGGTGCCCGAAACGCACGTTTCGTTGCAAAACCGGCGTTTTGGTGCACGAAACGCACGTTTAGCGTCAAAACTGTGCAAAAGCAGCGATTTGGTGCACGAAACGCACGTTTCACGCCAAAACAGTACAAAAGCAGCGATTCGGTGCGCGAAACGCACGTTTAGCGTCAATACTGTGCAAAAGCAGCGATTTGGTGCACGAAACGCACGTTTCATGCCGAAACGGAGCAAAAGCGGCGATTCGGTGCGCGAAACGCACGTTTCGTTGCAAAAGCGGCGTTTTGGTGCAAAAGCAGCGATTTGGTCCTCGAAACGCACGTTTCTTGCCTAAACGGAGCAAAAGCGGCGATTCGGTGCGCGAAACGCACGTTTCGTTGCAAAAGCAGCGTTTTGGTGCACGAAACGCACGTTTAGCGTCAAAACTGTGCAAAAGCAGCGATTTGGTGCACGAAACGCACGATTAGCGTCGAAACTGTGCAAAAGCAGCGATTTGGTGCACGAAACGCACGTTTCTTGCCAAAACGGAGCAAAAGCGGCGACTCGGTGCGCGAAACGTACTTTTCGTTGCAAAAGCGGCGTTATGGTGCAAAAGCAGCGTTTTGGTGCACGAAACGCACGTTTCTTGCCAAAACAGAACAAAAGCGGCGATTCGGTGCGCGAAACGCACGTATAGCGCCAAAACTGGGCAAAAGAAGCGATTTGGTGCACGAAACGCACGTTTCATGCCAAAACGGAGCAAAAGCGGCTATTCGGTGCGCGAAACGCACGTTTCGTTGCAAAAGCGGCGATATGGTGCAAAAGCAGCGATTTGGTGCACGAAACGCACGTTTCTTGCCTAAACGGTGCAAAAGTGGCGATTCGGTGCGCGAAACGCACGTTTCGTTGCAAAAGCGGCGATATGGTGCACGAAACGCACGTTTAGCGTCAGAACTGTGCGAAAGCAGCGATTTGGTGCACGAAACGCACTTTTTTTGCCAAAACAGAGCAAAAGCGGCGATTTGGTGCGCGAAATGCACGCATCGTTGCAAAAGCAGCGATCTGGTGCACGAAACGCACGTTTCTTGCCAAAACAGAGCAAAAGCGGCGATTCGGTGAGCGAAACGCACGTTTCGTTGCAAAACCGGCGTTTTGGTACAAAAGCAGCTATTTGGTGCACGAAACGCACGTTTCGTGCCAAAACAGAACAAAAGCGACGATTCGGTGCACGAAACGCACGTTTGGTTGCAAATGCAGCGTTTTGTTGCACGAAATGCACGTTTCTTGCCAAAACAGAGCAAAAGCGGCGATTCGGTGCGCGAAACGCACGTTTCGTTGCAAAACCGGCGTTTTGGTGCACGAAACGCTCGTTTTGCGTCAAAACTGTGCAAAAGCAGCGATTTGGTGCATGAAACGCACGTTTAGCGTCAAAACTGTGCAAAGGCAGCGATTTGGTGCACGAAACGCACGTTTCTTGCCAAACGGAGCAAAAGCGGCGATTCGGTGCGCGAAACGCACGTGTCGTGTCAAAACTGTAAAAAAGCAGCGATTTGGTGCACGAAACGCACGTTTCTTACCAAAACGAAGCAAAAGCGGTGATTCGGTGCGCGAAACGCACGTTTCGTTGCAAAAAAGCGGCGTTTTGGTGCACGAAACGCACGTATCGTGTCAAAACTGTAAAAAAGCAGCGATTTGGTGCACGAAACGCACGTTTCTTGCCAACACGGAGCAAAGGCGGCGTTTCGGTGCGCGAAACGCACGTTTCGTTGCAAAAGCGGCGTTTTGGTGCACGAAACGCACGTTTAGCATCAAAACTGTGCAAAAGCAGCGATTTGGTGCACGAAACGCACGTTCCATGCCAAAACGGAGCAAAAGCGGCGATTCGGTGCGCGAAACGCACGTGTCGTGTCAAAACTGTAAAAAAGCAGCGATTTGGTGCACGAAACACACGTTTCTTGCCAACACGGAGCAAAGGCGGCGATTCGGTGCGCGAAACGCACGTTTCGTTGCAAAAGCGGCGTTTTGGTCCACGAAACGCACGTTTTTTTGCCAACACGGAGCAAAGGCGGCGATTCGGTGCGCGAAACGCACGTTTCGCTACAAAAGCGGCGTTTTGGTGCACGAAACGTACGTTTTTTGCCAAAATGGAGCAAAAGCGGCGATTCGGTGCGCGAAACGCACGTTTCGCTGCAAAAGCGGCGTTTTGGTGCACGAAACGCACGTTTAGCCTCAAAACTGTGCAAAAGCAGCGATTTGGTGCACGAAACGCACGTTTCACGCCAAAGCAGAGCAAAAGCGGCGATTCGGTGCGCGAAACGCACGTTTTGTTGCAAAAAAGCGGCGTTTTGGTTCATGAAACGCACGTTTAGCTTCAAAACTGTGCAAAAGCAGCGATTTGGTGCACGAAACGCACGTTTCTTGCCAAAACGGAGCAAAAGCGGCGATTCGGTGCGCGAAACGCACGTTTCGTTGCAAAAGCGGCGTTTTGGTGCAAAAGCAGCGATTTGGTGCACGAAACGCACGTTTAGATTCAAAACTGTGCAAAAGCAGCGGTTTGGTGCACTAAACGCACGTTCCTTGCCAAAACGGAGCAAAAGCGGCGATTCGTTGCGCGAAACGCACGTTTCGCTGCAAAAGCGGCGTTTTGGTGCAAAAGCAGCGATTTGGTGCACGAAACGCACGTTTATCTTCAAAACTGTGCAAAAGCCGCGATTTGGTGCACGAAACGCACGTTCCTTGCCAAAACGGAGCAAAAGCGGCGATTCGGTGCGCGAAACGCACGTTTCGTTGCAAAAGCGGCGTTATGGTGCAAAAGCAGCGTTTTGGTGCACGAAACGCACGTTTCTTGCCAAAACAGAACAAAAGCGGCGATTCGGTGCGCGAAACGCACGTTTCGTTGCAAAACCGGCGTTTTGGTGCACGAAACGCACGTTTAGCGTCAAAACTGTGCAAAAGCAGCGATTTGGTTCACGAAACGCACGTTTCACGTCAAAACAGTACAAAAGCTGCGATTCGGTGCGCGAAACGCACGTTTAGCGTCAAAACTGTGCAAAAGCAGCGATTTGGTGCACGAAACGCACGTTTCATGCCAAAACGGAGCAAAAGCGGCGATTCGGTGCGCGAAACGCACGTTTCGTTGCAAAAGCGGCGTTCTGGTGCAAAAGCAGCGATTTGGTCCTCGAAACGCACGTTTCTTGCCTAAACGGAGCAAAAGCGGCGATTTGGTGCGCGAAACGCACTTTTCGTTGCAAAAGCGGCGTTTCGTTGCAAAAGCAGCGATCTGGTGCACGAAACGCACGTTTCTTGCCAAAACAGAGCACAAGCGGCGACTCGGTGCGCGAAACGCACGTTTCGTTGCAAAAGCGGCGTTTTGGTGCAAAAGCAGCGATCTGGTGCACGAAACGCACTTTTCGTTGCAAAAGCAGCGTTTTGGTGCACGGAACGCACGTTTCTTGCCAAAACGGAGCAAAAGCGGCGATTCGGTGCGCGAAACGCACGTTTAGCGTCAAAAATGTGCAAAAGCAGCGATTTGGTACACGAAACGCACGTTTAGCGTCAAAACTGTGCAAAAGCAACGATTTGGTGCACGAAACGCACGTTTAGCGTCGAAACTGTGCAAAAGCAGCGACTTGGTGCACGAAACGCACGTTTCTTGTCAAAACGGAGCAAAAGCGGCGACCCGGTGCGCGAAACGCACTTTTCGTTGCAAAAGCGGCGTTTTGGTGCACGAAACGCACGTTTGGCGTCAAACTGTGCAAAAGCTTCGATTTGGTGCACGAAACGCACGTTTAGCGTCGAAACTGTGCAAAAGCAGCGATTTGGTGCACGCAACGCACGTTTCTTGCCAAAACGGAGCAAAACCGGCGACTCGGTGCGCGAAACGCACTTTTCGTTGCAAAAGCGGCGTTTTGGTGCAAAAGCAGCTATTTGGTGCACGAAACGCACGTTTCTTGCCAAAACAGAACAAAAGCGTCGGTTCGGTGCGCGAAACGCACGTTTCGTTGCAAAAGCAGCGATCTGGTGCACGAAACGCACGTTTCTTGCCTAAACGGAGCAAAAGCGGCGATTCGGTGCGCGAAACGCACGTTTCGTTGCAAAACCGGCGTTTTGGTGCACGAAACGCACGTTTAGCGTCAAAACTGTGCAAAAGCAGCGATTTGGTGCACGAAACGCACGTTTCATGCCAAAACGGAGCAAAAGCGGCGATTCGGTGCGCGAAACGCACGTTTCGTTGCAAAAGCAGCGTTTTGGTGCACGAAACGCACGTTTCTTGCCAAAACAGAGCAAAAGCGTCGATTCGGTACGCGAAACGCACGTTTCGTTGCAAAAGCAGCGTTTTGGTACACGAAAGGCTCGTTTCTTACCAAACGGAGCAAAAGCGGTGATTCGGTGCGCGAAACGCACGTTTCGTTGCAAAAGCCGCGTTTTGGTGCATGAAACGCGCGTTTAGTTCAGAACTGTGCAAAAGCAGCGATTTGGTGCACGAAACGCACGCTTAGCGTCAAAACTGTGCAAAAGCAGCGATTTGGTGCACGAAACGCAGGTTTTTTGCCAAAACGGAGCAAAAGCGGCGAATCGGCGCGCGAAACGCACGATTCGCTACAAAAGCGGCGTTTTGGTGCAAAAGCAGCGATTTGGTGCACGAAACGCACGTTTCATGCCAAAACAGAGCAAAAGCGGCGATTCGGTGCGCGAAACGCACGTTTCGTTGCAAAAGCGGCGTTTTGGTGCAAAAGCAGCGATTTGGTGCACGAAACGCACGTTTCTTGCCTAAACGGAGCAAAAGCGGCGATTCGGTGCGCGAAACGCTCGTTTCGTTGCAAAACCGGCGTTTTGGTGCACGAAACGCACGTTTAGCGTCAAAACTGTGCAAAAGCAGCGATTTGGTGCACGAAACGCACGTTTCACACCAAAACAGTACAAAAGCGGCGATTCGGTGCGCGAAACGCACGTTTAGCGTCAAAACTGTGCAAAAGCAGCGATTTGGTGCACGAAACGTACGTTTCACGCCAAAACAGAACAAAAGCGGCGATTCGGTGCGCGAAACGCACGTTTAGCGTCAAAACTGTGCAAAAGCAGCGATTTGGTGCACGAAACGCACGTTTCACGCCAAAACGGAGCAAAAGCGGCGATTCGGTGCGCAAAACGCACGTTTCGTTGCAAAACTGTGCAAAAGCAGCGATTTGGTGCACGAAACGCACGTTTCTTGCCTAAACGGAGCAAAAGCGGCGATTTGGTGCGCGAAACGCACTTTTCGTTGCAAAAGCGGCGTTTCGTTGCAAAAGCAGCGATCTGGTGCACGAAACGCACGTTTCTTGACAAAACAGAGCAAAAGCGGCGATTCGGTGCGCGAAACGCACGTTTCGTTGCAAAACCGGCGTTTTGGTGCACGACACGCACGTTTAGCGACAAAACTGTGCAAAACCAGCGATTTGGTGCACGAAACGCACGTTTCACGCCAAAACAGAACAAAAGCGGCGATTCGGTGCGCGAAACGCACGTTTAGCGTCAAAACTGTACAAAAGCAGCGATTTGGTGCACGAAACGCACGTTTCACGCCAAAACAGAACAAAAGCGGCGATTCGGTGCGCGAAACGCACGTTTAGCGTCAAAACTGTGCAAAAGCAGCGATTTGGTGCACGAAACGCACATTTCCTGCCCAAACGGAGCAACAGCGGCGATTCGGCGCGCGAAACGCACGTTTCGTTGCAAAAGCGGCGTTTTGGTGCAAAAGCAGCGATTTGGTGCACGAAACGTCCTTTTTTTGCCTAAACAGAGCAAAAGCGGCGATTTAGTGCGCGAAATGCACGCATCGTTGCAAAAGCAGCGTTTTGGTGCACGAAACGCACGTTTCTTGCCTAAACGGAGCAAAAGCGGCGATTTGGTGCGAGAAACGCACTTTTCGTTGCAAAAGCGGCGTTTTGGTGCAAAAGCAGCGTTTTGGTGCACGAAACGCACGTTTAGCGTCAAAACTGTGCAAAAGCAGCGATTTGGTGCACGAAACGCACGTTTCTTGATAAAACGGAGCAAAAGGGGCAATTCGGTGCGCGAAACGCACGTTTCGTTGCAAAAGCAGCGTTTAGGTGCACGAAACGCACGTTTAGCGTCAAAACTGTGCAAAAGAAGCGATTTGGTGCACGAAACGCACGTTTCACGCCAAAACGGAGCAAAAGCGGCGATTCGGTGCACGAAACGCACGTTCCTTGCCAAAACAGAGCAAAAGCGGCGATTCGGTGCGCAAAACGCACGTTTCGTTGCAAAAAAGCGGCGTTTTGGTCCATCAAACGCACGTTTACCGTCAAAACTCTGCAAATGCAGCGATTTGTTGCACGAAACGTACGTTTCTTGCCAAAACGGAGCAAAAGCGACGATTCGGGGCGAGAAACGCACGTTTTGTTGCAAAAGCAGCGTTTTGGTGCACGAAACGCACGTTTTGTTGCAAAAGCAGCGTTTTGGTGCACGAAACGCACGTTTCTTACCAAACGGAGCAAAAGCGGTGATTTGGTGCGCGAAACGCACGTTTCGTTGCAAAAGCGGCGTTTTGGTGCAAAAGCAGCGAGTTGGTGCACGTAACGCACGTTTAGCATCAAAACTGTGCAAAAGCAGCGATTTGGTGCACGAAACGCACGTTCCTTGCCAAAACAGAGCAAAAGCGGCGATTCGGTGCGCAAAACGCCCGTATCGTTGCAAAAAAAGCGGCGTTTTGGTGCATGAAACGCACGTTTAGCGTCAAAACTCTGCAAATGCAGCGATTTGTTGCACGAAACGCACGTTTCTTGCCAAAACGGAGTAGAAGCGGCGATTCGGTGCGCGTAACGCACGTTTCGTTGCAAAAAAAACGGCGTTTTGGTACATGAAACGCGCGTTTAGTTCAGAACTGTGCAAAAGCAGCGATTCGGTGCACGAAACGCACGCTTAGCGTCAAAACTGTGCAAAAGCAGCGATTTGGTGCACGAAACGCAGGTTTCTTGCCAAAATGGAGCAAAAGCGGCGAATCGGCGCGCGAAACGCACGTTTCGTTGCTAAATCGGCGTTTTGGTGCACGAAACGCACGTTTAGCGTCAAAACGGAGCAAAAGCAGCGATTTGGTGCACGAAACTCACGTTTAGAGTCAAAACCGTGCAAAAGCAGCGATTTGGTGCACGAAACGCACGTTTCTTGCCAACACGGAGCAAAGGCGGCGATTCGGTGCGCGAAACGCACGTTTCGTTGCAGAAGCGGCGTTTTGGTGCGCGAAACGCACGTTTAGCATCAAAACTGTGCAAAAGCAACGATTTGGTGCACGAAATGCACGTTCCTTGCCAAAACGTAGCAAAAGCGGCGATTCGGTGCGCGAAACGCACGTTTCGTTGCCAAAACGGAGCCAAAACGGCGAATCGGCGCGCGAAACGCACGTTTCGTTGCAAAAGCGGCGTTTTGGTGCACGAAACGCACGTTTAGCGTCTAAATTGTGCAAAAGCAGCGATTTGGTGCACGAAACGCACGTTTCTTGCCAAAACGGAGCAAAAGCGGCGATTCGGTGCGCGAAACGCACGTTTCGTTGCAAAAGCAGCGTTTTGGTGCACGAAACGCACGTTTAGCGTCTAAATTGTGCAAAAGCAGCGATTTGGTGCACGAAACGCACGTTTCTTGCCAAAACGGAACAGAAGCGGCGATTCGGTGCGCGAAACGCACGTTTCGTTGCAAAAGCGGCGTTTTGGTGCAAAAACAGCGATTTGTTGCACGAAACGCACGTTTAGCTTCAAAACTGTGCAGAAGCAGCGATTTGGTGCACGAAACGCACGTTCCTTGCCAAAACGGAGCAAAAGCGGCGATATGGTGCGCGAAACGCACGTCTCGTTGCAAAAGCGGAGTTTTGGCCCACGAAACGCACGTTCCTTGCCAATACGGAGCAAAAGCGGCGATTCGGTGCGCGAAACGCACGTTTCGTTGCAAAAAAGCGGCGTTTTGGTTCATGAAACGCACGTTTAGCTTCAAAACTGTGCAAAAGCAGCGATTTGGTGCACGAAACGCACGTTTCTTGCCAAAACGGAGCAAAAGCGGCGATTCGGTGCGCGAAACGCACGTTTCGTTGCAAAAGCGGCGTTTTGGTGCAAAAGCAGCGATTTGGTGCACGAAGCGCACGTTTAGATTCAAAACTGTTCAAAAGCAGCGGTTTGGTGCACTAAACGCACGTTCCTTGCCAAAACGGAGCAAAAGCGGCGATTCGTTGCGCGAAACGCACGTTTCGCTGCAAAAGCGGCGTTTTGGTGCAAAAGCAGCGATTTGGTGCACGAAACGCACGTTTATCTTCAAAACTGTGCAAAAGCCGCGATTTGGTGCACGAAACGCACGTTCCTTGCCAAAACGGAGCAAAAGCGGCGATTCGTTGCGCGAAACGCACGTTTCGCTGCAAAAGCGGCGTTTTGGTGCAAAAGCAGCGATTTGGTGCACGAAACGCACGTTTATCTTCAAAACTGTGCAAAAGCCGCGATGTGGTGCACGAAACGCACGTTCCTTGCCAAAACGGAGCAAAAGCGGCGATTCGGTGCGCGAAACATACTGTTGCGCCGGGGAGAATTACTCGAGGACGAACTCATTGTTTATAAAAGTAACTCGTCACTGTACAACGGATTTATTTACATGGGGGAAGGAAACTTTGTACAATAGCTAAGATATCTCGTATCGCAAGAACACGTCCGTATCTGACAGGTCGTCGTATTCGACTCTTCGAATATTTGCCGGTTTCTTGATAGCAACCGGAAGCTCGAATGCTCGCTTCCGCTCGCTCTCCGGGGCAGCTTCACATCGTTGCGGAACATCTTCACGCCGTCGCAACGATGCAGCTTCGTGGCATTGCGCGGCACCTTCACGCCGTCGCAACACTGCTCCCTTCTCTTCAAAGAGCGGTCGTCCCGACCGCGGCAAATTCAGTTCAGTCTGCGAACTTCAACCTGGACCTTCTTAACCTCCAAGCTGTCACGAAGCTCCTTCGTACTCGAACACCTCTGTCTGTAAAGGAAGTAAACTAACGGACCATAACATTTACCTGAGTGGCCTTTACCAGACAGTTAGCGCCTTGACATTTGTCCGCCGTCTCAAGGAAAACCACTCAAAAACCTTGAGCAAGACGCCGGTGTTTTCTTCCTCTTTGTTCCGAAGACGCAGTTCTTCTTGGCAAATCCAAAGGGCGGCGTAATTCTCGTGTTTGGCCACTTTGCAACACAATCCACGACCAGTGCGTACTCAATACCAGCAGAAGACCTTAGGAACCCACAACGTTGAGCGCTATCCTCTCAAAAAGGTGCTCCTACGTTGTACATCTTCGCGGTTCCCCACAACGTTGAGCGCTATCCTCTTAAAGGTGCTCCTACGTTGCAAACCTTCCTGGTTCTCCACAACGTCGAGCGCTATCCTCTTAAAGGTGCTCCTACGTTGCAAACCTTCGTGGTTCCCCACAACGTCGAGCGCTATCCTTTTAAAGGTGCTCCTACGTTGCAAACCTTCGTGGTTCCCTTTTCCTTCTGCACAGGTCCTTTCTTCGCCCTATAAAGATGACGTCGACGACAGCGATCTTCCACATCTCTTCTGCAATCCTTGGCACAACGAGGAAACGAGTGGATTCTCTTCCGCCAACGAACTTCCATCTTCGGAACAACAAAACCTGAGGCATCTTCACCCTCCTCTTGTGTTATCCTTCTTCCAGTCTCTTGTTGGGGCAGTTCCATTGCAGATGCCCCGTTCTCTTGCAATTCCAACATTCCATCGGCCTCTTCGCTCCGTTCCTCTTTTCAGGATCTCTTCTGTCTTCTACAGGAAATCTCCTCTTCCGGGAGTCTCCCTCGAAAACAGAAAACGGTTTGTGAATCTGTGAACTCCTGAAATTTGAAATTTGTCTAGCAAATTTTGGAAATTAGCCGACAGGACCTGATATTGGCTTTCGATCGTCCCTAATCTCTCTTCCAAAGCAGCTTCCTTGGCTGAAGCAGCTACCCTTTCCGCAGCCTGCCTCTCCTCAGCCCGCGTCCGTTCCGGCTCCCATCTGGCCTCGAACATCCGCTGCTGCTCTTGGAACTGCATAGAGATACCTCGCTGCAAGCTCTAGAATAGAGACTCCAACGAAGAAGGGACCACTCCCTCGGCGGTAGAAGAACGGGTCTGCATCCCACTTCTGACACCAATGTTGCGCCGGGGAGAATTACTCGAGGACGAACTCATTGTTTATAAAAGTAACTCGTCACTGTACAACGGATTTATTTACATGGGGGAAGGAAACTTTGTACAATAGCTAAGATATCTCGTATCGCAAGAACACGTCCGTATCTGACAGGTCGTCGTATTCGACTCTTCGAATATTTGCCGGTTTCTTGATAGCAACCGGAAGCTCGAATGCTCGCTTCCGCTCGCTCTCCGGGGCAGCTTCACATCGTTGCGGAACATCTTCACGCCGTCGCAACGATGCAGCTTCGTGGCATTGCGCGGCACCTTCACGCCGTCGCAACAATACGTTTCGTTGCCAAAACGGAGCAAAAGCGGCGAATCGGCGCCCGAAACGCACGTTTCGTTGCAAAAGCGGCGTTTTGGTGCACGAACGCACGTTTTTCGTCTAAATTGTGCAAAAGCAGCGATTTGGTGCACGAAACGCACGTTTCTTGCCAAAACGGAGCAGAAGCGGCGATTCGGTGCGCGAAACGCACGTTTCGTTGCAAAAGCGGCGTTTTGGTTCAAAAACAGCGATTTGTTGCACGAAACGCACGTTTAGCTTCAAAACTGTGCAGAAGCAGCGATTTGGTGCACGAAACGCACGTTTCTTGCCAACACGGAGCAAAGGCGGCGATTCGGTGCGCGAATCGCATGTTTCGTGGCAAAAGCGGCGTTTTGGTGCACGAAACGCACGTTTAGCATCAAAACTGCGCAAAAGCAGCGATTTGGAGCACGGAACGCACAATCCTTGCCAAAACGGAGCAAAAGCGGCGATTCGGTGCGCGAAACGCACGTTTCGTTGCAACAGGGGCGTTTTGGTGCAAAAGCAGCGATTTGGTGCACGAAACGCACGTTTAGCTTCAAAACTGTGCAAAAACAGCGATTTGGTGGACCAAACGCACGTTTCTTGCCAAAACGGAGCAAAAGCGCAGATTTAGAGCGCGCAACGCATGTTTCGTTGCAACAGGGGCGTTTTGCTGCAAAAGCAGCGATTTGGTGCACGAAACGCACGTTTAGCTACAAAACTGTGCAAAAGCAGCGATTTGGTGCACGAAACGCACGTTCCTTGCCAAAACGTAGCAAAAGCGGCGATTCGGTGCGCGAAACGCACGTTTCGTTGCAACAGGGGCGTTTTGGTGCAAAAGCAGCGATTTGGTGCACGAAACGCACGTTTATCATCAAAACTGTGCAAAAGCAACGATTTGGTGCACTAAACGCACGTTCCTTGCCAAAACGGAGCAAAAGCGGCGATTCGGTGCGCGAAATGCACGCATCGTTGCAAAAGCAGCAATCTGGTGCACGAAACGCACGTTTCTTGCCAAAACAGGGCAAAAGCGGCGATTCGGTGCGCGAAAGGCACGTTTCGTTGCAAAAGCAGCGTTTTGGTGCACGAAACGCACGTTTAGCGTCAAAACTGTGCAAAAGAAGCGATTTGGTGCACGAAACGCACGTTTCACGCCAAAACGGAGCAAAAGCGGCGATTCGGTGCACGAAACGCACGTTCCTTGCCAAAACAGAGCAAAAGCGGCGATTCGGTGCGCAAAACGCACGTTTCGTTGCAAAAAAGCGGCGTTTTGGTCCATCAAACGCACGTTTAGCGTCAAAACTCTGCAAATGCAGCGATATGTTGCACGAAACGTACGTTTCTTGCCAAAACGGAGCAAAAGCGACGATTCGGTGCGCGAAACGCACGTTTTGTTGCAAAAGCAGCGTTTTGGTGCACGAAACGCACGTTTCTTGCCAAAACGGAGCAAAAGCGGCGATTCGGGGCGCGAAACGCACGTTTCGCTGCAAATGCGGCGTTTTGGTGCACGAAACGCACATTTAGCGTCAAAACGGAGCAAAAGCAGCGATTTGGTGCACGAAACTCACGTTTAGCGTCAAAACTGTGCAAAAGCAGCGATTTGGTGCACGAAACGCACGTTTCTTGATAAAACGGAGCAAAAGGGGCAATTCGGTGCGCGAAACGCACGTTTCGTTGCAAAAGCAGCGTTTAGGTGCACGAAACGCACGTTTAGCGTCAAAACTGTGCAAAAGAAGCGATTTGGTGCACGAAACGCACGTTTCACGCCAAAACGCTGCAAAAGCGGCGATTCGGTGCACGAAACGCACGTTCCTTGCCAAAACAGAGCAAAAGCGGCGATTCGGTGCGCAAAACGCACGTTTCGTTGCAAAAAAGCGGCGTTTTGGTCCATCAAACGCACGTTTAGCGTCAAAACTCTGCAAATGCAGCGATTTGTTGCACGAAACGTACGTTTCTTGCCAAAACGGAGCAAAAGCGACGATTCGGGGCGAGAAACGCACGTTTCGTTGCTAAATCGGCGTTTTGGTGCACGAAACGCACGTTTCGAGTAAAAACTGTAAAAAAGCAGCGATTTGATGCACGAAACGCACGTTCCTTGCCAAAACGGAGCAAAAGCGGCGATTCGGTCCGCGAAAAGCACGCTTTGTTGCAAAAGCGGCGTTATGGTGCAAAAGCAGCGTTTTGGTGCACGAAACGCACGATTCTTGCCAAAACGGAGCAAAAGCGGCGAGTCGGTGCGCGAAACGCACGTTTCGTTGCACAAGCGGCGTTTTGGTGCAAAAGCAGCCATTTGGTGCACGAAACGCACGTTTAGCTTCAAAGCTGTGCAAAAGCAGCGGTTCGGTGCACTATGCGCACGTTCCTTGCCAAAACGGGGCAAAAGCGGCGATTCGGTGCGCGAAACGCACGTTTCGTTGCAAAAGCGGCGTTTTGGTGCACGAAACGCACGTTTAGCATCAAAACTGTGCAAAAGCAGCGATTTGGTGCACGAAACGCACGTTCCTTGCCAAAACGGAGCAAAAGCGGCGATTCGGTGCGCGAAGCATACGTTTCGTTGCCAAAACGGAGCAAAAGCGGCGAATCGGCGCGCGAAACGCACGTTCCGTTGCAAAAGCGGCGTTTTGGTGCACGAAACGCACGTTTAGCGTCTAAATTGTGCAAAAGCAGCGATTTGGTGCACGAAACGCACGTTTCTTGCCAAAACGGAGCAAATGCGGCGATTCGGTGCGCGAAACGCACGTTTCGTAGCAAAAGCAGCGTTTTGGTGCACGAAACGCACGTTTCTTGCCAAAACGGAGCACAAGCGGCGATTCGGGGCGCGATACGCACGTTTCGTTGCAAAAGCGGCGTTTTGGTGCAAAAACAGCGATTTGTTGGACGAAACGCACGTTTAGCTTCAAAACTGTGCAAAAGCAGCGAGTTGGTGCACGAAACGCACGTTCCTTGCCAAAACGGAGCAAAAGCGGTGAATCGGTACGCGAAACGCACGTTTCGTTGCTAAAGCGGCGTTTTGGTGCACGAAACGCACGTTTAGCGTCTCAATTGTGCAAAAGCAGCGATTTGGTGCACGAAACGCACGTTCCTTGCCAAAACGGAGCAAAAGCGGCGATTCGGTGCGCGAAGCATACGTTTCGTTGCCAAAACGGAGCAAAAGCGGCGAATCGGCGCGCGAAACGCACGTTCCGTTGCAAAAGCGGCGTTTTGGTGCACGAAACGCACGTTTAGCGTCGAAATTGTGCAAAAGCAGCGATTTGGTGCACGAAACGCACGTTTCTTGCTAAAACGGAGCAAAAGCGGCGATTCGGAGCGCGAAACGCACGTTTTGTACCAGAAGGAGCAATTCGGTGCGCGAAACGTCCGTTTTGAGCCAAAACTGAGCGAAAGCGTCGATTCTGTGCACGAAACGCACGTTTTGTTGCAAAACTGAGCAAAAGCGGCAAGTCGGTGCGCGAAACGTCCGTTTTTTGCCAAAACTGAGCAAAAGCGGCTATTTTGTGCACGAAACGCACGTCTTGTGCCAAACGGAGCAAAAGCGGCGATTCTGTGCACGAAACGCACGTTTTGGACCAAAACTGAACAAAAGCGGCGATTCCGTGCACGAAACACACGTTTTGTGGCTAAAGCAGCAATTCGGTGTGTGAAGCGCACGTCTTGTGCAAAAACTGAGCAAAAGCGACGATTCTGCGCACGAAGCGCCCGTTTTGTGCCAAAACTGAGCAAAAGCGGCGATTCTGTGCACGAAGCGCTCGTCTTGAAACAAAAGGAGCAATTCGGTGCGTGAATCGCACGTTATGTGGCAAAACTGAGCAAATGCGGCGATTCTGTGCACGAAGCGCTCGTTTTGTGCCAAAACGGAGCAGAAGCGGCGATTCTGTGCACGAAACGCACGTTTTGTACCAGAAGGAGCAATTCGGTGCGTGAAACGCAACGTTTTGAGACAAAACGGAGCAAACGCGGCGATTCTGTGGTACGAAACGCACGTTTTGTTGCAAAACTGAGCAAAAGCGGCAATTCTGTGGGCGAAACGTCCATTTTGTGCCAAAACTGAGCAAAAGCGACGGTTCTGTGCACGTAACGCCCGTTTTGAGCCAAAACTAAGCAAAAGCGGCGATTCTGTGCACGAAGCGCACGTATTGTGCCAAAACTGAGCAGAAGCGGCGATTCTGTGCACGAAATGCCCGTTTTGTGCCAAAAGGAGCAATTCGGTGCGTGAAACGCTCGCTTTGTGCTAAAACTGAGCAAAAACGGCGATTCTGTGCACGAAACGCACGTTGTGTTGCAAAACTGAGCAAAAGCGTCAATTCGGTGCTCATAACGCCCGTTTTGAGCCAAAACTGAGCAAAAGCGGGGATTCTGTGCACGAAGCGCACGTTTTGTGCTAAAACTGAGCAAAAGCGGCGATTCTGTGCAGGAAACGCCAGTTTTGTGCCAAAAGGAGCAATTCGGTGCGTGAAACGCTCGCTTTGTGCTAAAACTGAGCTAAAACGGCGATTCTGTGCACGAAACGCACGTTTTGTACCAGAAGGAGCAATTCGGTGCGTGAAACGCACGTATTGAGACAAAACGGAGCAAAAGCGGCGATTCTGTGCACGAAACGCACGTTTTGTGCCAAAACTGAGCAAAAGCGGCGGTTTTGTGCACGAAACGCACGTTTTGTGAAAAAAGGAACAGTTCGGTGTGTGTTACGCACGTTTTCTGCCAAAACTGAGCAAAAGCAGCTATTCTGTGCACGAAACGCACGTTTTGTGCCAAAACTGAGCAAAAGCGGCGGTTCTGTGCACGAAACGCACGTTTTGTGCCATAAGGAGCAATTCGGTGCGTGAAACGCACGTTTTGTGACAAAACGGAGCAAAAGCGGCGATTCTGTGCACGAAACGCACGTTTTGTGAGAAAACGGAGCAAAAGCGGCGATTCTGTGCACGAAACGCACGTTTTGTCCCAGAAGGAGCAATTCGGTGCGTGAAACGCACGTATTGAGACAAAACGGAGCAAACGCGGCGATTCTGTGCACGAACCGCACGTTTTGTTGCAAAACTGAGCAAAAGCGGCAATTCGGTGCGCGAAACGTCCATTTTGTGCCAAAACTGAGCAAAAGCGACGATTCTGTGCACGTAACGCCCGTTTTGAGCCAAAACTGAGCAAAAGCGGCGATGCTGTGCACGAATCGCCCGTTTTGTGCCAAACGGAGCAATTCAGTGCGTCAAACGCACGTTTTGTGCCAAAACTGAGCAGAAGCGGCGATTCTGTGCACGAAACGCACGTTTTGTGCCAAAAGGAGCAATTCAGTGTGTGAAACGCACGTTTTGTGCCAAATCGGAGCAAAAGCGGCGATTCCGAGCACGAAGCGCACGTTTTGTGCAAATAGGAGCAATTCTGTGCACGAAACGCACGTTTTGTTCAAATAGGAGCAATTCTGTGCACGAAACTCCCGTTTTGAGCCGAAAGGAGCAATTCGGTGCGTGAAGCGCTCGTTTTGTGCCAAAACTGAGCAAAACGGGCGATTCTGTGCACGAAGCGCACGTTTTGTGCCTGAACTGAGCAGAAGCGGCGATCCTGTGCACGAAATGCGGGTTTTGAGACAAGACTGGGCAAAAGCGGCGATTCTGTACACGAAACGCACGTTTTGGGCCATAACTGAGAAGAAGCGGCGATTCTGTGCACGATAGACACGTTTTGTGCCAAAACTGAGCAAATACGGCGATTCTTTGCACGAAACGCACGTTTTCTGCCAAAAGGAGCAATTCGGTGGGTGAAACGCACGTTTTGCGCCATAACTGGGCAAAAGCGGCGATTCTGTGCACGAAACGCACGTTTTGTTCAAATAGGAGCAATTCTGTGCACGAAACGCACGTTTTGTGCCAAAAGGAGCAATTCGGTGCGTGAAACGCACGTTGTGTGCCAATACGGAGCAAAAGCGGCGATTCTGTGCTCGAAACGCGGGATTTGTGCCAAAACTCAGCAAAAGCCACTATTCTGTGCACGAACCGCGGGTTCTGTGCCAAAACTGAGCAAAAGCGGCGATTTGGTGCGCGAAACGCACTTTTCGTTGCAAAAGCGGCGTTTTGGTGCAAAAGCAGCGTTTTGGTGCACGAAACGCACGTTTAGCGTCAAAACTGTGCAAAAGCAGCGATTTGGTGCACGAAACGCACGTTTCACGCCAAGACAGAACAAAAGCGGCGATTCGGTGCGCGAAACGCACGTTTAGCGTCAAAACTGTGGAAAAGCTGCGATTTGGTGCACGAAACGCACGTTTCACCTCAAAACGGAGCAAAAGCGGCGATTCGGTGCGCGAAACGCACGTTTCGTTGCAAAACTGTGCAAAAGCAGCGATTTGGTGCACGAAACGCACGTTTCTTGACAAAACGGAGCAAAAGTGGCGATTCGGTCCGCGAAACGCACGTTTAGCGACAAAACTGTGCAAAAGCAGCGATTTGGTGCACGAAACGCACGTTTCACGCCAAAACAGAACAAAAGCGGCGATTCGGTGCGCGAAACGCACGTTTAGCGTCAAAACTGTGGAAAAGCAGCGATTTGGTGCACGAAACGCACGTTCCACCTCAAAACGGAGCAAAAGCGGCGATTCGGTGCGCGAAACGCACGTTTCGTTGCAAAACTGTGCAAAAGCAGCGATTTGGTGCACGAAACGCACGTTTCTTGACAAAACGGAGCAAAAGTGGCGATTCGGTCCGCGAAACGCACGTTTAGCGACAAAACTGTGCAAAAGCAGCGATTTGGTGCACGAAACGCACGTTTCATGCCAAAACGGAGCAAAAGCGGCGATTCGGTGCGCGAAACGCACGTTTCGTTACAAAAGCGGCGTTTTGGTGCAAAAGCAGTGATTTGGTGCACGAAACGCACGTTTCTTGCCAAAACAGAGCAAAAGCGGCGATTCGGTGCGCGAAACGCACGTTTCGTTGCAAAACCGGCGTTTTGGTGCACGAAACGCACGTTTAGCGTCAAAACTGTGCAAAAGCAGCGATCTCGTGCACGAAACGCACGTTTCACGACAAAACAGAACAAAAGCGGCGATTCGGTGCGCGAAACGCACGTTTAGCATCAAAACTGTGCAAAAGCAGCGATTTGGTGCACGAAACGCACGTTTCTTGCCAAAACGGAGCAGAAGCGGCGATTCGGTGCGCGTAACGCACGTTTCGTTGCAAAAAAACGGCGTTTTGGTGCATGAAACGCGCGTTTAGATCAGAACTGTGCAAAAGCAGCGATTTGGTGCACGAAACGCACGCTTAGCGTCAAAACTGTGCAAAAGCAGCGATTTGGTGCACGAAACGCACGTTTCATGCCAAAACAGAGCAAAAGCGTCGATTTGGTGCGCGAAACGAACTTTTCGTTGCAAAAGCGGCTATTTTGTGCACGAAACGCACGTCTTGCCAAAACGGAGCAAAGGCGGCGATTCTGTGCACGAAACGCACGTTTTGGACCAGAAGGAGCAATTCGGTGCGTGAAACGCACGTTTTGTGACAAAACGGAGCAAAAGCGGCGATTCTTCGAACGAAACGCACAATTTGTGCCGAAAGGAACCATTCGGTGCGTGAAACGCACGTTTTGTGCCAAACCTGTGCAAAAGCGGCGATTCTGAGCTGGAAACGCACGTTTTGTGCCAAAACTGAACAAAAGCGGCGATTCCGTGCACGAAACACACGTTTTGTGACAAAAGCAGCAATTCGGTGCGTGAAACACACGTTTTGTGACAAAACGGAGCAAAAGCGGCGATTCTTTGAACGAAACGCACGTTTTGTGCCAAAACTGGGCAAAAGCGGCAATTCTGTGCACGAAACGCACATTTTGTGCCAAAACTGAACAAAAGCGGCGATTCCGTGCACGAAACACACGTTTTGTGGCTAAAGCAGCAATTCGGTGTGTGAAACGCACGTCTTGTGCAAAAACTGAGCAAAAGCGGCGATTTAGTGCACGAAGCGCACGTTTTGTTCCAAAACTGAGCAAAAGCGGCGATTCTGTGCACGAAACACACGTTTAGTGGCAAAACTGAGCAAACGCGGCGATTCTGTGCACGAAGCGCTCGTTTCGTAACAAAACTGAGCAAAAGCGGCGATTCGGTGCACGAAACGCCCGTTTTGTGCCAAAAGGAGCAATTCGGTGCGTGAAACGCTCGCTTTGTGCTAAAACTGAGCAAAAACGGCGATTCTGTGCACGAAACGCTCGTTGTGTTGCAAAACTGAGCAAAAGCGGCAATTCGGTGCTCATAGCGCCCGTTTTGAGCCAAAACTGAGCAAAAGCGGCGATTCTGTGCACGAAGCGCACGTTTTGTGCTAAAACTGAGCAAAAGCGGCGATTCTGTGCAGGAAACGCCAGTTTTGTGCCAAAACTGAGCAAAAGCGGGGATTCTGTGTGCGAAACGCGGGTTTAGAGCCAATACTGGGCAAAATCGGCGATTCTGTGCTCGAAACGCCCGTTTTGTGCCAGAACTGAGCAAAAGCGGCGATTCCTCGCACGAAACGCCCGTTTTGTGCCAAAACTGAGCAAAAGCGGAGATTCAGTGCACGAAACGCGGGTTTTCTGCCAAAACTGAGCAACAGCGGCGATTCTGTGCACGAAAAGCACGTCTAGTGCCAAAACTGAGCAAAGGCGGCGATTCTGTGCACGAAACACATGTTTTGTGCCAATACGGAGCAAAAGCGGCGATTCTGTGCACGAAACACACGTTTTGTGCCAAAATTTTGCAGATGCGGCGATTCTGTGCACGAAACGCCCGTTTTGTGCTAAAACTGAGCAAAGGCGGCGATTCTGTGCACGAAACGCATGTTCTGTGCCAATACGGAGCAGAAGCGGCGATTCTGTTCACGAAACACACGTTTTGTGCCAAAACTTTGCAGAAGCGGCGATTCTGTGCACGAAGCGCACGTTTTGTGCCTGAACTGAGCAGAAGCGGCGATCCTGTGCACGAAATGCGGGTTTTGAGACAAGACTGGGCAAAAGCGGCGATTCTGTACACGAAACGCTCGTTTTGGGCCATAACTGGGCAGAAGCGGCGATTCTGTGCACGATAGACACGTTTTGTGCCAAAACTGAGCAAATACGGCAATTCTTTGCACGAAACGCACGTTTTCTGAGAAAAGGAGCAATTCGGTGTGTGAAACGCACGTTTTGCGCCATAACTGAGCAAAAGCAGCGATTTGGTGCACGAAACGCATGTTTCTTGCCAAAACGGAGCAAAAGCGGCGAATCGGCGCGCGAAACGTACGTTTCGCTACAAAAGCGGCGTTTTGGTGCAAAAGCAGCGATTTGGTTCACGAAACGCACGTTTCTTGCCAAAACAGAGCAAAAGCGGCGATTTAATGCGCGAAACGCACTTTTCGTTGCAAAAGCGGCGTTTTGGTGCAAAAGCCGCGATCTGGTGCACGAAACGGAAGTTTCGTTGCAAAAGCAGCGTTTTGGTGCACGGAACGCACGTTTCTTGCCAAAACGGAGCAAAAGCGGCGATTCGGTGCGCGAAACGCACGTTTAGCGTCAAAAATGAGCAAAAGCAGCGATTTGGTACACGAAACGCACGTTTAGCGTCAAACTGTGCAAAAGCTGCGATTTGGTGCCCGAAACGCACGTTTCTTGCCAAAACAGAACAAAAGCGACGATTCGGTGAGCGAAACGCTCGTTTCGTTGCAAAAGCGGCGATCTGGTACACGAAACGCACGTTTAGCGTCGAACTGTGCAAAAGCTGCGATTTGGTGCACGAAACGCACGTTTCATGCCAAAACAGAGCAAAAGCGACGATTCGGTGCGCGCAACGCACGTTTCGTTGCAAAAGCGGCGATCTGGTGCACGAAACGCACGTTTAGCGTCAAACTGTGCAAAAGCAGCGATTTGGTGCACGAAACGCACATTTCTTGCCAAAACGGAGCAAAAGCGGCGTTTTGGTGCACGAAACGCACAGTTCTTGCCAAAACGGAGCAGAAGCGGCGTTTTGGTGCACGAAACGCACGTATAGCGTCAAAACTGTGCATAAGCAGCGATTTGGTGCACGAAACGCACGTTTAGCGTCGAAACTGTGCAAAAGCAGCGAATTGGTGCACGAAACGCACGTTTAGCGTCAAAACTGTGCAAAAGCAGCGATCTGGTACACGAAACGCACGTTTCTTGCGAAAACGGAGCAAAAGCGGCGATTCGGTGCGCGAAACGCCCGTTTCGTTGCAAAACCGGCGTTTTGGTTCACGAAACGCACGTTTCGTTGCAAAAGCGTTGCTTTGGTGCACGAAACGCAGGGTTAGCGTCGATACTGTGCAAAAGCAGCGATTTGGTGCACGAAACGCACGATTCATGCCAAAACGGAGCAAAAGCGGCGATTCGGTGTGCGAAACGCACGTTTCGTTGCAAAAGCGGCGTTTTGGTGCAAAAGCAGCGATTTGGTGCACGAAACGCACGTTTCGTGCCTAAACGGAGCAAAAGCGGCGATTCGGTGCGCGAAACGCACGTTTCGTTGCAAAAGCGGCGATATGGTGCACGAAACGCACGTATAGCGCCAAGACTGGGCAAAAGAAGCGATTTGGTGCACGAAACTCACGTTTCTTGCCAAAACGGAGCAAAAGCGGCGTCTCGGTGCGTCAAACGCACTTTTCGTTGCAAAAGCGGCGTTTTGGTGCAAAAGCAGTGTTTTGGTGCACGAAACGCACGTTAAGCGTCAAAACTGTGCAAAAGCAGCGATTTGGTGCACGAAACGCACGTTTCACGCCAAAACGGAGCAAATGCGACGGTTCGGTGCGCGAAACGCACGTTTCGGTGCAAAAGCAGCGATCTGGTGCACGAAACGCACGTTTCTTGCCAAAACAGAGCAAAAGCGGCGATTCGGTGCGCGAAACGCACGTTTCGTTGCAAAACCGGCGTTTTGGTGCACGAAACGCACGTTTAGCGTCAAAACTGTGCAAAAGCAGCGATTTGGTGCACGAAACGCACGTTTCACGCCAAAACAGAACAAAAGCGGCGATTTGGTGCGCGAAACGCACGTTTAGCGTCAAAACTGTGCAAAAGCAGCGATTTGGTGCACGAAACGCACGTTTCACGCCAAAACGGAGCAAAAGCGGCAATTCGGTGCGCGAAACGCACGTTTCGTTGCAAAACTGTGCAAAAGCAGCGATTTGGTGCACGAAACGCATGTTTCTTGCCAAAACGGAGCAAAAGCGGCGAATCGGCGCGCGAAACGCACGTTTCGCTACAAAAGCGGCGTTTTGGTGCAAAAGCAGCGATTTGGTTCACGAAACGCACGTTTCTTGCCAAAACAGAGCAAAAGCGGCGATTTAATGCACGAAACGCAAGTTTCGTTGCAAAAGCAGCGTTTTGGTGCACGGAACGCACGTTTCTTGCCAAAACGGAGCAAAAGCGGCGATTCGGTGCGCGAAACGCACGTTTAGCGTCAAAAATGAGCAAAAGCAGCGATTTGGTACACGAAACGCACGTTTAGCGTCAAACTGTGCAAAAGCTGCGATTTGGTGCCCGAAACGCACGTTTCTTGCCAAAACAGAACAAAAGCGACGATTCGGTGAGCGAAACGCTCGTTTCGTTGCAAAAGCGGCGATCTGGTACACGAAACGCACGTTTAGCGTCGAACTGTGCAAAAGCAGCGATTTGGTGCACGAAACGCACGTTTCTTGCCAAAACAGAACAAGAGCGACGATTCGGAGTGCGAAACGCACGTTTCGTTGCAAAAGCGGCGATCTGGTGCACGAAACGCACGTTTCATGCCAAAACAGAGCAAAAGCGACGATTCGGTGCGCGCAACGCACGTTTCGTTGCAAAAGCGGCGATCTGGTGCACGAAACGCACGTTTAGCGTCAAACTGTGCAAAAGCAGCAATTTGGTGCACGAAACGCACATTTCTTGCCAAAACGGAGCAAAAGCGGCGTTTTGGTGCACGAAACGCACATTTCTTGCCAAAACGGAGCAAAAGCGGCGTTTTGGTGCACGAAACGCACGTATAGCGTCAAAACTGTGCATAAGCAGCGATTTGGTGCACGAAACGCACGTTTAGCGTCGAAACTGTGCAAAAGCAGCGAATTGGTGCACGAAACGCACGTTTCTTGTCAAAACGGAGCAAAAGCGGCGACACGGTGCGCGAAACGCACTTTTCGTTGCAAAAGCGGCGTTTTGGTACACGAAACGCACGTTTAGCGTCAAAACTGTGCAAAAGCAGCGATCTGGTACACGAAACGCACGTTTCTTGCGAAAACGGAGCAAAAGCGGCGATTCGGTGCGCGAAACGCCCGTTTCGTTGCAAAACCGGCGTTTTGGTTCACGAAACGCACGTTTCGTTGCAAAAGCGTTGCTTTGGTGCACGAAACGCAGGGTTAGCGTCGATACTGTGCAAAAGCAGCGATTTGGTGCACGAAACGCACGATTCATGCCAAAACGGAGCAAAAGCGGCGATTCGGTGTGCGAAACGCACGTTTCGTTGCAAAAGCGGCGTTTTGGTGCAAAAGCAGCGATTTGGTGCACGAAACGCACGTTTCGTGCCTAAACGGAGCAAAAGCGGCGATTCGGTGCGCGAAACGCACGTTTCGTTGCAAAAGCGGCGATATGGTGCACGAAACTTACGTATAGCGCCAAGACTGGGCAAAAGAAGCGATTTGGTGCACGAAACTCACGTTTCTTGCCAAAACGGAGCAAAAGCGGCGTCTCGGTGCGTCAAACGCACTTTTCGTTGCAAAAGCGGCGTTTTGGTGCAAAAGCAGTGTTTTGGTGCACGAAACGCACGTTAAGCGTCAAAACTGTGCAAAAGCAGCGATTTGGTGCACGAAACGCACGTTTAGCGTCAAAACTGTGCAAAAGCAGCGATTTGGTGCACGAAACGCCCGTTTAGCGTCGAAACTGTGCAAAAGCAGCGATTTGGTGCACGAAACGCACGTTTCTTGCTAAATCAGAGCAAAAGCGGCGATTTGGTGCGCGAAACGCACGTTTAGCGTCAAAACTGTGCAAAAGCAGCGATTTGGTGCACGAAACGCACGTTTCTTGCGAAAACGGAGCAAAAGCGGCGATTCGGTGCGCGAAACGCCCGTTTCGTTGCAAAAGCAGCGTTTTGGTGCACGAAACGCACGTTTCTTGCCAAAACGGAGCAAAAGCGGTGATTCGGTGCGCGAAACGCACGTTTAGCGTCAAAACTGTGCAAAAGCAGCGATTTGGTACACGCAACGCACGTTTCTTGCGAAAGCGGAGCAAAAGCGGCGATTCGGTGCGCGAAACGCCCGTTTCGTTGCAAAACCGGCGTTTTGGTGCACGAAACGCACGTTTAGCGTCAAAACTGTGCAAAAGCAGCGATTCGGTGCGCGAAACGCACGTTTCACGCCAAAACAGAACAAAAGCGGCGATTCGGTGCGCGAAACGCACGTTTAGCGTCAAAACTGTGCAAAAGCAGCGATTTGGTGGACGAAACGCACGTTTCATGCCAAAACGGAGCAAAAGCGGCGATTCGGTGCGCGAAACGCACGTTTCGTTGCAAAAGCGGCGTTTTGGTGCAAAAGCAGCGATTTGGTGCACGAAACGCACGTTTCTTGCTAAACGGAGCAAAAGCGGCGATTCGGTGCGTGAAACGCACGTTTCGTTGCAAAACCGGCGTTTTGGTGCACGAAACGCACGTTTAGCGTCAAAACTGTGCAAAAGCAGCGATTTGGTGCACGAAACGCACGTTTCACGCCAAAACAGAACAAAAGCGGCGATTCGGTGCGCGAAACGCACGTTTCACGCCAAAACAGAACAAAAGCGGCGATTCGGTGCGCGAAACGCACGTTTAGCGTCAAAACTGTGCAAAAGCAGCGATTTGGTGGACGAAACGCACGTTTCATGCCAAAACGGAGCAAAAGCGGCGATTCGGTGCGCGAAACGCACGTTTCGTTGCAAAAGCGGCGTTTTGGTGCAAAAGCAGCGATTTGGTGCACGAAACGCACGTTTCACGCCAAAACAGAACAAAAGCGGCGATTCGGTGCGCGAAACGCACGTTTAGCGTCAAAACTGTGCAAAAGCAGCGATTTGGTGGACGAAACGCACGTTTCATGCCAAAACGGAGCAAAAGCGGCGATTCGGTGCGCGAAACGCACGTTTCGTAGCAAAAGCGGCGATATGGTGCACGACACGCACGTATAGCGCCAAAACTGGGCAAAAGCAGCGATTTGGTGCACGAAACGCACGTTTCTTGCCAAAAACGGAGCAAAAGCGGCGATTCGGTGCGCGAAACGCACGTTTCGTTGCCAAAGCAGCGTTTTGGTGCACGAGACGCACGTTTCTTGCCAAAACAGAGCAAAAGCAGCGATTTGGTGCACGAAACGCACGTTTAGCGTCAAAACAGAGCAAAAGCAGCAATTTGGTGCACAGTACTCACGTTTCTTGCCAAAACGGAGCAAGAGCGGCGATTCGGTGCGCGAAACGCACGTTTCGTTGCAAAAGCGGCGTTTTGGTGCAAAAGCAGCGAGTTGGTGCACGTAACGCACGTTTAGCTTCAAAACTGTGCAAAAGCAGCGATTTGGTGCACGAAACGCACGTTCCTTGACAAAACAGAGCAAAAGCGGCGATTCGGTGCGCAAAACGCACGTATCGTTGCAAAAAAAGCGGCGTTTTGGTGCATGAAACGCACGTTTACCGTCAACACTGTGCAAATGCAGCGATTTGGTGCACGAAACGCACGTTTCTTGCAAAAACGGAGCAAAAGCGGCGTCTCGGTGCGTCAAACGCACTTTTCGTTGCAAAAGCGGCGTTTTGGTGCAAAAGCAGTGTTTTGGTGCACGAAACGCACGTTAAGCGTCAAAACTGTGCAAAAGCAGCGATTTGGTGCACGAAACGCACGTTTAGCGTCAAAACTGTGCAAAAGCAGCGATTTGGTGCACGAAACGCCCGTTTAGCGTCGAAACTGTGCAAAAGCAGCGATTTGGTGCACGAAACGCACGTTTCTTGCTAAAACAGAGCAAAAGCGGCGATTTGGTGCGCGAAACGCACGTTTAGCGTCAAAACTGTGCAAAAGCAGCGATTTGGTGCACGAAACGCACGTTTCTTGCGAAAACGGAGCAAAAGCGGCGATTCGGTGCGCGAAACGCCCGTTTCGTTGCAAAAGCAGCGTTTTGGTGCACGAAACGCACGTTTCTTGCCAAAACGGAGCAAAAGCGGTGATTCGGTGCGCGAAACGCACGTTTAGCGTCAAAACTGTGCAAAAGCAGCGATTTGGTACACGAAACGCACGTTTCTTGCGAAAGCGGAGCAAAAGCGGCGATTCGGTGCGCGAAACGCCCGTTTCGTTGCAAAACCGGCGTTTTGGTGCACGAAACGCACGTTTAGCGTCAAAACTGTGCAAAAGCAGCGATTCGGTGCGCGAAACGCACGTTTCACGCCAAAACAGAACAAAAGCGGCGATTCGGTGCGCGAAACGCACGTTTAGCGTCAAAACTGTGCAAAAGCAGCGATTTGGTGGACGAAACGCACGTTTCATGCCAAAACGGAGCAAAAGCGGCGATTCGGTGCGCGAAACGCACGTTTCGTTGCAAAAGCGGCGTTTTGGTGCAAAAGCAGCGATTTGGTGCACGAAACGCACGTTTCTTGCTAAACGGAGCAAAAGCGGCGATTCGGTGCGTGAAACGCACGTTTCGTTGCAAAACCGGCGTTTTGGTGCACGAAACGCACGTTTAGCGTCAAAACTGTGCAAAAGCAGCGATTTGGTGCACGAAACGCACGTTTCACGCCAAAACAGAACAAAAGCGGCGATTCGGTGCGCGAAACGCACGTTTCACGCCAAAACAGAACAAAAGCGGCGATTCGGTGCGCGAAACGCACGTTTAGCGTCAAAACTGTGCAAAAGCAGCGATTTGGTGGACGAAACGCACGTTTCATGCCAAAACGGAGCAAAAGCGGCGATTCGGTGCGCGAAACGCACGTTTCGTTGCAAAAGCGGCGTTTTGGTGCAAAAGCAGCGATTTGGTGCACGAAACGCACGTTTCACGCCAAAACAGAACAAAAGCGGCGATTCGGTGCGCGAAACGCACGTTTAGCGTCAAAACTGTGCAAAAGCAGCGATTTGGTGGACGAAACGCACGTTTCATGCCAAAACGGAGCAAAAGCGGCGATTCGGTGCGCGAAACGCACGTTTCGTAGCAAAAGCGGCGATATGGTGCACGACACGCACGTATAGCGCCAAAACTGGGCAAAAGCAGCGATTTGGTGCACGAAACGCACGTTTCTTGCCAAAAACGGAGCAAAAGCGGCGATTCGGTGCGCGAAACGCACGTTTCGTTGCCAAAGCAGCGTTTTGGTGCACGAGACGCACGTTTCTTGCCAAAACAGAGCAAAAGCAGCGATTTGGTGCACGAAACGCACGTTTAGCGTCAAAACAGAGCAAAAGCAGCAATTTGGTGCACAGTACTCACGTTTCTTGCCAAAACGGAGCAAGAGCGGCGATTCGGTGCGCGAAACGCACGTTTCGTTGCAAAAGCGGCGTTTTGGTGCAAAAGCAGCGAGTTGGTGCACGTAACGCACGTTTAGCTTCAAAACTGTGCAAAAGCAGCGATTTGGTGCACGAAACGCACGTTCCTTGACAAAACAGAGCAAAAGCGGCGATTCGGTGCGCAAAACGCACGTATCGTTGCAAAAAAAGCGGCGTTTTGGTGCATGAAACGCACGTTTAGCGTCAACACTGTGCAAATGCAGCGATTTGGTGCACGAAACGCACGTTTCTTGCAAAAACGGAGCAAAAGCGGCGTCTCGGTGCGTCAAACGCACTTTTCGTTGCAAAAGCGGCGTTTTGGTGCAAAAGCAGTGTTTTGGTGCACGAAACGCACGTTAAGCGTCAAAACTGTGCAAAAGCAGCGATTTGGTGCACGAAACGCACGTTTAGCGTCAAAACTGTGCAAAAGCAGCGATTTGGTGCACGAAACGCCCGTTTAGCGTCGAAACTGTGCAAAAGCAGCGATTTGGTGCACGAAACGCACGTTTCTTGCTAAAACAGAGCAAAAGCGGCGATTTGGTGCGCGAAACGCACGTTTAGCGTCAAAACTGTGCAAAAGCAGCGATTTGGTGCACGAAACGCACGTTTCTTGCGAAAACGGAGCAAAAGCGGCGATTCGGTGCGCGAAACGCCCGTTTCGTTGCAAAAGCAGCGTTTTGGTGCACGAAACGCACGTTTCTTGCCAAAACGGAGCAAAAGCGGTGATTCGGTGCGCGAAACGCACGTTTAGCGTCAAAACTGTGCAAAAGCAGCGATTTGGTACACGAAACGCACGTTTCTTGCGAAAGCGGAGCAAAAGCGGCGATTCGGTGCGCGAAACGCCCGTTTCGTTGCAAAACCGGCGTTTTGGTGCACGAAACGCACGTTTAGCGTCAAAACTGTGCAAAAGCAGCGATTCGGTGCGCGAAACGCACGTTTCACGCCAAAACAGAACAAAAGCGGCGATTCGGTGCGCGAAACGCACGTTTAGCGTCAAAACTGTGCAAAAGCAGCGATTTGGTGGACGAAACGCACGTTTCATGCCAAAACGGAGCAAAAGCGGCGATTCGGTGCGCGAAACGCACGTTTCGTTGCAAAAGCGGCGTTTTGGTGCAAAAGCAGCGATTTGGTGCACGAAACGCACGTTTCTTGCTAAACGGAGCAAAAGCGGCGATTCGGTGCGTGAAACGCACGTTTCGTTGCAAAACCGGCGTTTTGGTGCACGAAACGCACGTTTAGCGTCAAAACTGTGCAAAAGCAGCGATTTGGTGCACGAAACGCACGTTTCACGCCAAAACAGAACAAAAGCGGCGATTCGGTGCGCGAAACGCACGTTTCACGCCAAAACAGAACAAAAGCGGCGATTCGGTGCGCGAAACGCACGTTTAGCGTCAAAACTGTGCAAAAGCAGCGATTTGGTGGACGAAACGCACGTTTCATGCCAAAACGGAGCAAAAGCGGCGATTCGGTTCGCGAAACGCACGTTTAGCGTCAAAACTGTGCAAAAGCAGCGATTTGGTGCACGAAACGCTCGTTTCACGCCAAAACGGAGCAAAAGCGTCAATTTGGTGCGCGAAACGCACGTTTCGTTGCAAAACTGTGCAAAAGCAGCGATTTGGTGCACGAAACGCACGTTTCTTGACAAAACGGAGCAAAAGTGGCGATTCGGTTCTCGAAAAGCACGCTTCGACGCAAAAGCGGCGTTATGGTGCAAAAGCAGCGTTTTGGTGCACGAAACGCACGTTTCTTGCCAAAACAGAACGAAAGCGGCGATTCGGTGCGCGAAACGCACGTTTAGCGACAAAACTGTGCAAAAGCAGCGATTTGGTGCACGAAACGCACGCTTCATGCCAAAACGGAGCAAAAGCGGCGATTCGGTGCGCGAAACGCACGTTTCGTTACAAAAGCGGCGTTTTGGTGCAAAAGCAGCGATTTGGTGCACGAAACGCACGTTTCTTGCCTAAACGGAGCAAAAGCGGCGATTCGGTGCGCGAAACGCACGTTTCGTTGCAAAAGCAGCCATTTGGTGCACGAAAGGCACGTTCCTTACCAAACGGAGCAAAAGCGGTGATTCGGTGCGCGAAACGCACGTTCCGTTGCAAAAGCGGCGTTTTGGTGCAAAAGCAGCGATTTGGTGCACGAAACGCAGGTTTCTTGCCAAAACGGAGCAAAAGCGGCGAATCGGCGCGCGAAACGCACGTTTCGCTACAAAATCGGCGTTTTGGTGCAAAAGCAGCGATTTGGTGCACGAAACGCACGTTTCTTGCAAAAACAGAGCAAAAGCGGCGATTTGGTGCGCGAAACGCACTTTTCGTTGCAAAAGCGGCGTTTTGGTGCAAAAGCAGCGTTTTGGTTCACGAAACGCACGTTTAGCGTCAAAACTGTGCAAAAGCAGCGATTTGGTGCACGAAACGCACGTTTCTTGCGACAACGGAGCAAAAGCGGCGATTCGGTGGGCGAAACGCCCGTTTCGTTGCAAAACCGACGTTTTGGTGCACGAAACGCACGTTTAGCGTCAAAACTGTGCAAAAGCAGCAATTTGGTGCACAATACGCACGTTTCTTGCCAAAACGGAGCAAGAGCGGCGATTCGGTGCGCGAAACGCACGTATCGTTGCAAAACCGACGTTTTGGTGCACGAAACGCACGTTAAGCGTCAAAACTGTGCAAAAGCAGCGATTTGGTGCACGAAACGCACGTTTAGCGTCAAAACTGTGCAAAAGCAGCGATTTGGTGCACGAAACGCCCGTTTAGCGTCGAAGCTGTGCAAAAGCAGCGATTTGGTGCACGAAACGCACGTTCCTTGCCAAAACGGAGCAAAAGCGGCGATTCGGTGCGCGAAACGCACGTTTCGTTGCGAAAGCGACGTTTTGGTGCATGAATCGCACGTTTAGCGTCAAAACTGTGCAAAAGCAGCGATTTGGTACACGAAACGCACGTTTCTTGCCAACACGGAGCAAAGGCGGCGATTCGGTGCGCGAAACGCTCGTTTCGGTGCAAAAGCGGCGTTTTGGTGCACGAATCGCACATTTAGCATCAAAACTGTGCAAAAGCAGCGATTGGGTGCACGAAACGCACGTTCCTTGTCAAAACGGAGCAAAGGCGGCGATTCGGTGCGCGAAGCGCACGTTTCGTTGCAAAAGCGGAGTTTTGGTCCACGAAACGCACGTTTCGTCACGATACGCACGATGGAACTTGGAACGGCTGGAACTTGTGCGCTCGATGGGACCGAGCCATCACGCGGCTGGAACTTGTACGCATAACGAGACCGAAGCAATACGCTGCTGGAACTTATACGGTCGACAAGAACAAAGCAATACGCGGCTGGGACTTGTACGCTCGACGAGACCGAAGCAATACGCGTCCGGGACTTGTACGCATAACCAGAACAAAACAATACATGGCTGGGACTTGAACGCATAACGAGACCGTAGCAGTAGGCGGCTGGAACTTGTACGCTCGAAGAGGCCGAAGGAATACGCGGCTGGAACTTGTACGCTCGACGAGACCGAAGCAATCCGCGGCCGGAACTTGCACACATAACGAGACCAAAACATTACGCGGCTGGGACTTGTACGCACAACGAGACCAAAGCAACACGCGGCTGGAAACTTCACTCTCGAAGAGACCGAAGCTATACGCTGCTGGAACCTATACGATCGACGAGAACAAAGCAATACGCTGCTGGGACTTGTACGCGTAACGAGACCGAAGCAACACGCGGCTGGAACTTGTACGCTCGACGAGATTGAAGCAATACGCGGCTGGAACATGTACGCTACGCGAGACCGAAGCAACACGCGGCTGGAACTTGTACGCTCGACGAGACCGAAGCAATACGCGGCTGGAACTTGTACGCTCGACGAGACCGAAGCAATACGCGGCTGCAACTTGCACGCATAACGAGACCGAAGCAACGCGCTGCTGGAACTTGTACGCTCGAAGAGACCGAAGGAACACGCGGCTGGAAACTGGACTCTCGACGAGACCGAAGCACTACGCGACTGGGACTTGTACGCTCGACGAGACCAAAGCAGTACGCAGTTGGAACTTGTATGCCCGACGATACCGAAGCAATACGCGGCCGGGACTTGTACGCATAGCGAGAACAAAACAATACGCGGCTGTGACTTGTACGCATAACGAGACCGAAGCAACACGCGGCTGGAACTTGTACGCATAACGAGACCGAAGCAGTAGGCGGCTGGAAATTGTACGCTCGAAGAGACCGAAGGAATACGCGGCTGGAACTTTTACGCTCGACGAGACCGAAGCAATACACGGCTGGAACTTGTACGCGTAACGAGACCGAAGCAATACGCGGCTGGAACTTGTACGCTCGAAGAGACCGAAGGAATACGCGGCTGGGACTTGTACGCATAACGAGACCGAAGCAATACGCGGCTAGGTCTTATACTCATAACGATACCGAAGCATTACGCGGCTGGAACTTGTACGCATAACGAGACCGAAGCAAGACACGGCTGGGACTTGTACGCATAACGAGACCGAAGCAACACGCGGCTGGGACTTGTTCGCTCGACGACACCGAAGCAATACGCGGCTGGTACTTGTACGCTCGTCGAGACCGAAGCAATACGCGGCAGGATCTTGCACGCATAACGAGACCGAAGCAATACACGGCTGGAACTTGTACGCATAACGAGACCGAAGCAATACGCGGCTGCAACTTGCATGCATAACGAGACCGAAGTAATACGCGGCTGGGACTTGTACGCATATCGAGACCGAAGCATTACGCGGCTGGAACTTACACGCATAACGGGACCGAAGCAACATGCGGCTGGAACTTGTACGCATAACGAGACCGAAGCAATACACGGCTGGGACTTGTACGCATAACCAGACCGAAGCAATACGCGGCTAGATCTTATGCTCATAACGATACCGAAGCATTACCCGGCTGGAACTTGTACGCATAACGAGACCGAAGCAATACGCGGCTGGTATTTGTACGCTCGACAAAGACCGGAGCAATACGCGGCCGGACCTTGCACGCTTAACGAGGCCGAAGCAATAAGCGGCTGGAACTTGTACGCGTAACGGGACCAAAGCAATACGCGGCTGGAACTTGAACGCTCGAAGAGACCGAAGGATTACGCGGCTGGGACTTGTACGCATAACAAGACCAAAGCAATACGCGGCTGGAACTTCTACGCTCGACGAGACCGAAGCAATACGCGGCTGGAACTTGCACGCATAACGAGACCGAACTAATACGCGGCTGGGACTTGTGCGCATAACGAGACCGAAGCAACATGCGGCTGGAACTTGTGCGCATAACGAGACCGAAGCAAGACACTGCTGGGACTTGTACGCATAACGATACCGAAGCAATACGCGGCTGGGACTTGTACGCATAACGAGACCAAAGCAATACGCGGCTGGGACTTGTACGATCGACGAGACCGAAGCAATACGCGGCTGGGACTTGTACGCTCCACGAGACCGAAGCAATACGCGGCAGGATCTTGCACGCATAACGAGACCGAAGCAATACGCGGCTGGAACTTGTACGCGTAACGAGACCGAAGCAATACGCGGCTGGGACATGTACGCATAACGAGATCAAAGCAATACGCGGCTGGAACTTCTACGCTCGACGAGACCGAAGCAATACACGGCTGGCACTTGTACGCTCCACTAGACCGAAGCAATACACGGTTGGGACTTGTACGCCCAACGAGACCGATGCAATACGCGGCTGGGTCTTGTACGCTAGACGAGACCGAAGCAATACGCAGCAGGATCTTGCACGCATAACGAGACCGAAGCAATACGAGGCTGAAACTTGTTCGCTCGACGACACCGAAGCAATACGCGGCTGGAACTTGCACGCATAACGAGACCGAAGCAATACACGGCTGGGACTTGTACGCTCCACGAGACCGAAGCAATACACTGTTGGGACTTGGACGCACAACGAGACCGAAGCAACACGCGGCTGGGTCTTGTACGCTAGACGAGACCGAAGCAATACGCGGCAGGATCTTGCACGCATAACGAGACCGAAGCAATACGAGGCTGGAACTTCTACGCTCGACGAGACCGAAGCAATACGCGGCTGGAACTTGTACGCTCCACGAGACGGAAACAATACACGGCTGGGACTTGTACGCTGCACGAGACCGAAGCTATACGCGGCTGGAACTTGCACGCATAACGAGACCGAAGTAATACGCGGCTGGGACTTGTATGCATAACGAGACCGAAGCAACATACGGCTGGAACTTGTACGCATAACAAGACCGAAGCAAGACACGGCTGGAACTTGTACGCATAACGAGACCGAAGCAAGACACGGCTGGTACTTGTACGCATAATGAGACCGAAGCAACACGCGGCTGGGACTTGTACGCTCCACGAGACCGAAGCAATACGCGGCTGGAACTTGCACGCATAACGAGACCGAAGCAATACGCGGCTAGATCTTATACTCATAACGATACCGAAGCATTACGCGGCTGGAACTTGTACGCATAACGAGACCGAAGCAATACGCGGCTGGGACTTGTACGCTCCACGAGACCGAAGCAATACGCGGCTGGAACTTGCACGCATAACGAGACCGAAGCAATACGCGGCTGGGACTTGTACGCTCCACGAGACGGAAGCAATACACGGCTGGGACTTGTACGCTGCACGAGACCGAAGCTATACGCGGCTGGAACTTGTACGCATAACGAGACCGAAGCAAGACACTGCTGGGACTTGTACGCATAACGATACCGAAGCAATACGCGGCTGGGACTTGTACGCATAACGAGACCAAAGCAATACGCGGCTGGGACTTGTACGATCGACGAGACCGAAGCAATACGCGGCTGGGACTTGTACGCTCCACGAGACCGAAGCAATACGCGGCAGGATCTTGCACGCATAACGAGACCGAAGCAATACGCGGCTGGAACTTGTACGCGTAACGAGACCGAAGCAATACGCGGCTGGGACATGTACGCATAACGAGATCAAAGCAATACGCGGCTGGAACTTCTACGCTCGACGAGACCGAAGCAATACACGGCTGGCACTTGTACGCTCCACTAGACCGAAGCAATACACGGTTGGGACTTGTACGCCCAACGAGACCGATGCAATACGCGGCTGGGTCTTGTACGCTAGACGAGACCGAAGCAATACGCAGCAGGATCTTGCACGCATAACGAGACCGAAGCAATACGAGGCTGAAACTTGTTCGCTCGACGACACCGAAGCAATACGCGGCTGGAACTTGCACGCATAACGAGACCGAAGCAATACACGGCTGGGACTTGTACGCTCCACGAGACCGAAGCAATACGCGGCAGGAACTTGCACGCATAACGAGACCGAAGTAATACGCGGCTGGGACTTGTACGCATGACGAGACCGAAGCAACATGCGGCTGGAACTTGTGCGCATAACGAGACCGAAGCAAGACACGGCTGGGACTTGTACGCATAATGAGACCGAAGCAACACGCGGCTGGGACTTGTACGCTCCACGAGACGGAAACAATACACGGCTGGGACTTGTACGCTGCACGAGACCGAAGCTATACGCGGCTGGAACTTGCACGCATAACGAGACCGAAGTAATACGCGGCTGGGACTTGTATGCATAACGAGACCGAAGCAACATGCGGCTGGAACTTGTACGCATAACAAGACCGAAGCAAGACACGGCTGGAACTTGTACGCATAACGAGACCGAAGCAAGACACGGCTGGTACTTGTACGCATAATGAGACCGAAGCAACACGCGGCTGGGACTTGTATGCTCCACGAGACCGAAGCAATACGCGGCTGGAACTTGCACGCATAACGAGACCGAAGCAATACGCGGCTAGATCTTATGCTCATAACGATACCGAAGCATTACGCGGCTGGAACTTGTACGCATAACGAGACCGAAGCAATACGCGGCTGGTATTTGTACGCTCGACAAAGACCGGAGCAATACGCGGCAGGACCTTGCACGCTTAACGAGGCCGAAGCAATAAGCGGCTGGAACTTGTACGCTCTACGAGACCGAAGCAATACGCGGCTAGGACTTCTTCGCATAACGAGACCAAAGCAAAACGCGGCTGGAACTTCTTCGCTCGACGAGACCGAAGCAATACACGGCTGGGACTTGTACGCTCTACGAGACCGAAGCAACATGCGGCTGGAACTTGTGCGCATAACGAGACCGAAGCAAGACACGGCTGGGACTTGTACGCATAATGAGACCGAAGCAACATGCGGCTGGGACTTGTACGCTCCACGAGACGGAAGCAATACACGGCTGGGACTTGTACGCTGCACGAGACCGAAGCTATACGCGGCTGGAACTGGCACGCAGAAGGAGACCGAAGCATTACGCGGCTGGAACTTGTACGCATAGCGAGACCGAAGCAACATGCGGCTGGGACTTGTACGCTGCACGAGACCGAAGCAATACGCGGCTGGGACTTGTACGCTCCACGAGACCGAAGCAATACGCGGCTGGAACTTGCACGCATAACGAGACCGAAGCAATACGCGGCTGGGACTTGTACGCTCCACGAGACGGAAGCAATACACGGCTGGGACTTGTACGCTGCACGAGACCGAAGCTATACGCGGCTGGAACTTGTACGCATAACGAGACCGAAGCAAGACACTGCTGGGACTTGTACGCATAACGATACCGAAGCAATACGCGGCTGGGACTTGTACGCATAACGAGACCAAAGCAATACGCGGCTGGGACTTGTACGATCGACGAGACCGAAGCAATACGCGGCTGGGACTTGTACGCTCCACGAGACCGAAGCAACACGCGGCTGGGTCTTGTACGCTAGACGAGACCGAAGCAATACGCGGCAGGATCTTGCACGCATAACGAGAACGAAGCAATACGAGGCTGGAACTTCTACGCTCGACGAGACCGAAGCAATACGCGGCTGGAACTTGCACGCATAACGAGACCGAAGTAATACGCGGCTGGGACTTGTACGCATGACGAGACCGAAGCAACATGCGGCTGGAACTTGTGCGCATAACGAGACCGAAGCAAGACACGGCTGGGACTTGTACGCATAATGAGACCGAAGCAACACGCGGCTGGGACTTGTACGCTCCACGAGACGGAAACAATACACGGCTGGGACTTGTACGCTGCACGAGACCGAAGCTATACGCGGCTGGAACTTGCACGCATAACGAGACCGAAGTAATACGCGGCTGGGACTTGTATGCATAACGAGACCGAAGCAACATGCGGCTGGAACTTGTACGCATAACAAGACCGAAGCAAGACACGGCTGGAACTTGTACGCATAACGAGACCGAAGCAAGACACGGCTGGTACTTGTACGCATAATGAGACCGAAGCAACACGCGGCTGGGACTTGTACGCTCCACGAGACCGAAGCAATACGCGGCTGGAACTTGCACGCATAACGAGACCGAAGCAATACGCGGCTAGATCTTATGCTCATAACGATACCGAAGCATTACGCGGCTGGAACTTGTACGCATAACGAGACCGAAGCAATACGCGGCTGGTATTTGTACGCTCGACAAAGACCGGAGCAATACGCGGCAGGACCTTGCACGCTTAACGAGGCCGAAGCAATAAGCGGCTGGAACTTGTACGCTCTACGAGACCGAAGCAATACGCGGCTGGGACTTCTACGCATAACGAGACCAAAGCAAAACGCGGCTGGAACTTCTTCGCTCGACGAGACCGAAGCAATACACGGCTGGGACTTGTACGCTCCACGAGACCGAAGAAACATGCGGCTGGAACTTGTGCGCGTAACGAGACCGAAGCAAGACACGGCTGGGACTTGTACGCATAATGAGACCGAAGCAACATGCGGCTGGGACTTGTACGCTTCACGAGACGGAAGCAATACACGGCTGGGACTTGTACGCTGCACGAGACCGAAGCAATACGCGGCTGGGACTTGTACGCTCCACGAGACCGAAGCAACACGCGGCTGGGTCTTGTACGCTAGACGAGACCGAAGCAATACGCGGCAGGATCTTGCACGCATAACGAGAACGAAGCAATACGAGGCTGGAACTTCTACGCTCGACGAGACCGAAGCAATACGCGGCTGGAACTTGCACGCATAACGAGACCGAAGTAATACGCGGCTGGGACTTGTACGCATGACGAGACCGAAGCAACATGCGGCTGGAACTTGTGCGCATAACGAGACCGAAGCAAGACACGGCTGGGACTTGTACGCATAATGAGACCGAAGCAACACGCGGCTGGGACTTGTACGCTCCACGAGACGGAAACAATACACGGCTGGGACTTGTACGCTGCACGAGACCGAAGCTATACGCGGCTGGAACTTGCACGCATAACGAGACCGAAGTAATACGCGGCTGGGACTTGTATGCATAACGAGACCGAAGCAACATGCGGCTGGAACTTGTACGCATAACAAGACCGAAGCAAGACACGGCTGGAACTTGTACGCATAACGAGACCGAAGCAAGACACGGCTGGTACTTGTACGCATAATGAGACCGAAGCAACACGCGGCTGGGACTTGTACGCTCCACGAGACCGACGCAATACGCGGCTGGAACTTGCACGCATAACGAGACCGAAGCAATACGCGGCTAGATCTTATGCTCATAACGATACCGAAGCATTACGCGGCTGGAACTTGTACGCATAACGAGACCGAAGCAATACGCGGCTGGTATTTGTACGCTCGACAAAGACCGGAGCAATACGCGGCAGGACCTTGCACGCTTAACGAGGCCGAAGCAATAAGCGGCTGGAACTTGTACGCTCTACGAGACCGAAGCAATACGCGGCTGGGACTTCTACGCATAACGAGACCAAAGCAAAACGCGGCTGGAACTTCTTCGCTCGACGAGACCGAAGCAATACACGGCTGGGACTTGTACGCTCCACGAGACCGAAGAAACATGCGGCTGGAACTTGTGCGCGTAACGAGACCGAAGCAAGACACGGCTGGGACTTGTACGCATAATGAGACCGAAGCAACATGCGGCTGGGACTTGTACGCTTCACGAGACGGAAGCAATACACGGCTGGGACTTGTACGCTGCACGAGACCGAAGCTATACGCGGCTGGAACTTGCACGCAGAAGGAGACCGAAGCATTACGCGGCTGGAACTTGTACGCATAGCGAGACCGAAGCAACATGCGGCTGGGACTTGTACGCTGCACGAGACCGAAGCAATACGCGGCTGGGACTTGTACGCTCCACGAGACCGAAGCAATACGCGGCAGGATCTTGCACGCATAACGAGACCGAAGCAATACGCGGCTGGAACTTGTACGCGTAACGAGACCGAAGCAATACGCGGCTGGGACATGTACGCATAACGAGATCAAAGCAATACGCGGCTGGAACTTCTACGCTCGACGAGACCGAAGCAATACACGGCTGGCACTTGTACGCTCCACTAGACCGAAGCAATACACGGTTGGGACTTGTACGCCCAACGAGACCGATGCAATACGCGGCTGGGTCTTGTACGCTAGACGAGACCGAAGCAATACGCAGCAGGATCTTGCACGCATAACGAGACCGAAGCAATACGAGGCTGAAACTTGTTCGCTCGACGACACCGAAGCAATACGCGGCTGGAACTTGCACGCATAACGAGACCGAAGCAATACACGGCTGGGACTTGTACGCTCCACGAGACCGAAGCAATACACTGTTGGGACTTGTACGCACAACGAGACCGAAGCAACACGCGGCTGGGTCTTGTACGCTAGACGAGACCGAAGCAATACGCGGCAGGATCTTGCACGCATAACGAGAACGAAGCAATACGAGGCTGGAACTTGTACGCTCGACGAGACCGAAGCAATACGCGGCTGGAACTTGCACGCATAACGAGACCGAAGTAATACGCGGCTGGGACTTGTACGCATGACGAGACCGAAGCAACATGCGGCTGGAACTTGTGCGCATAACGAGACCGAAGCAAGACACGGCTGGGACTTGTACGCATAATGAGACCGAAGCAACACGCGGCTGGGACTTGTACGCTCCACGAGACGGAAACAATACACGGCTGGGACGTGTACGCTGCACGAGACCGAAGCTATACGCGGCTGGAACTTGCACGCATAACGAGACCGAAGTAATACGCGGCTGGGACTTGTATGCATAACGAGACCGAAGCAACATGCGGCTGGAACTTGTACGCATAACAAGACCGAAGCAAGACACGGCTGGAACTTGTACGCATAACGAGACCGAAGCAAGACACGGCTGGTACTTGTACGCATAATGAGACCGAAGCAACACGCGGCTGGGACTTGTACGCTCCACGAGACCGAAGCAATACGCGGCTGGAACTTGCACGCATAACGAGACCGAAGCAATACGCGGCTAGATCTTATGCTCATAACGATACCGAAGCATTACGCGGCTGGAACTTGTACGCATAACGAGACCGAAGCAATACGCGGCTGGTATTTGTACGCTCGACAAAGACCGGAGCAATACGCGGCAGGACCTTGCACGCTTAACGAGGCCGAAGCAATAAGCGGCTGGAACTTGTACGCTCTACGAGACCGAAGCAATACGCGGCTGGGACTTCTACGCATAACGAGACCAAAGCAAAACGCGGCTGGAACTTCTTCGCTCGACGAGACCGAAGCAATACACGGCTGGGACTTGTACGCTCCACGAGACCGAAGCAACATGCGGCTGGAACTTGTGCGCATAACGAGACCGAAGCAAGACACGGCTGGGACTTGTACGCATAATGAGACCGAAGCAACATGCGGCTGGGACTTGTACGCTCCACGAGACGGAAGCAATACACGGCTGGGACTTGTACGCTGCACGAGACCGAAGCTATACGCGGCTGGAACTTGCACGCAGAAGGAGACCGAAGCATTACGCGGCTGGAACTTGTACGCATAGCGAGACCGAAGCAACATGCGGCTGGGACTTGTACGCTGCACGAGACCGAAGCAATACGCGGCTGGGACTTGTACGCTCCACGAGACCGAAGCAATACGCGGCTGGAACTTGCACGCATAACGAGACCGATGCAATACGCGGCTGGGACTTGTACGCTCCACGAGACGGAAGCAATACACGGCTGGGACTTGTACGCTGCACGAGACCGAAGCTATACGCGGCTGGAACTTGTACGCATAACGAGACCGAAGCAAGACACTGCTGGGACTTGTACGCATAACGATACCGAAGCAATACGCGGCTGGGACTTGTACGCATAACGAGACCAAAGCAATACGCGGCTGGGACTTGTACGATCGACGAGACCGAAGCAATACGCGGCTGGGACTTGTACGCTCCACGAGACCGAAGCAACACGCGGCTGGGTCTTGTACGCTAGACGAGACCGAAGCAATACGCGGCAGGATCTTGCACGCATAACGAGAACGAAGCAATACGAGGCTGGAACTTCTACGCTCGACGAGACCGAAGCAAGACACGGCTGGGACTTGTACGCATAATGAGACCGAAGCAACACGCGGCTGGGACTTGTACGCTCCACGATACGGAAACAATACACGGCTGGGACTTGTACGCTGCACGAGACCGAAGCTATACGCGGCTGGAACTTGCACGCATAACGAGACCGAAGTAATACGCGGCTGGGACTTGTATGCATAACGAGACCGAAGCAACATGCGGCTGGAACTTGTACGCTTCACGAGACGGAAGCAATACACGGCTGGGACTTGTACGCTGCACGAGACCGAAGCTATACGCGGCTGGAACTTGCACGCAGAAGGAGACCGAAGCATTACGCGGCTGGAACTTGTACGCATAGCGAGACCGAAGCAACATGCGGCTGGGACTTGTACGCTGCACGAGACCGAAGCAATACGCGGCTGGGACTTCTACGCATAACGAGACCAAAGCAAAACGCGGCTGGAACTTCTTCGCTCGACGAGACCGAAGCAATACACGGCTGGGACTTGTACGCTCCACGAGACCGAAGCAACATGCGGCTGGGACTTGTACGCTCCACGAGACCGAAGCAATACGCGGCAGGATCTTGCACGCATAACGAGACCGAAGCAATACGCGGCTGGAACTTGTACGCGTAACGAGACCGAAGCAATACGCGGCTGGGACATGTACGCATAACGAGATCAAAGCAATACGCGGCTGGAACTTCTACGCTCGACGAGACCGAAGCAATACACGGCTGGGACTTGTACGCTCCACGAGACCGAAGCAATACACTGTTGGGACTTGTACGCACAACGAGACCGAAGCAACACGCGGCTGGGTCTTGTACGCTAGACGAGACCGAAGCAATACGCGGCAGGATCTTGCACGCATAACGAGACCGAAGCAATACGAGGCTGGAACTTCTACGCTCGACGAGACCGAAGCAATACGCGGCTGGAACTTGCACGCATAACGAGACCGAAGTAATACGCGGCTGGGACTTGTACGCATGACGAGACCGAAGCAACATGCGGCTGGAACTTGTGCGCATAACGAGACCGAAGCAAGACACGGCTGGGACTTGTACGCATAATGAGACCGAAGCAACACTCGGCTGGGACTTGTACGCTCCACGAGACGGAAACAATACACGGCTGGGACTTGTACGCTGCACGAGACCGAAGCTATACGCGGCTGGAACTTGCACGCATAACGAGACCGAAGTAATACGCGGCTGGGACTTGTATGCATAACGAGACCGAAGCAACATGCGGCTGGAACTTGTACGCATAACAAGACCGAAGCAAGACACGGCTGGAACTTGTACGCATAACGAGACCGAAGCAAGACACGGCTGGTACTTGTACGCATAATGAGACCGAAGCAACACGCGGCTGGGACTTGTACGCTCCACGAGACCGAAGCAATACGCGGCTGGAACTTGCACGCATAACGAGATCGAAGCAATACGCGGCTAGATCTTATACTCATAACGATACCGAAGCATTACGCGGCTGGAACTTGTACGCATAACGAGACCGAAGCAAGACACGGCTGGGACTTGTACGCATAACTCGACCGAAGCAACACGCGGCTGGGACTTGTACGCTCCACGAGACCGAAGCAATACACGGCTGGGACTTGTACGCATAACGAGACCGAAGCAATACGCGGCTAGATCTTATACTCATAACGATACCGAAGCATTATGCGGCTGGAACTTGTACGCATAACGAGACCGAAGCAAGACACGGCTGGAACTTGTACGCATAGCGAGACCGAATCAACACGCGGCTGGGACTTGTACGCTCCACGAGACCGAAGCAATACACGGCTGGGACTTGTACGCTGCACGAGACCGAAGCTATACTCGGCTGGAACTTGTACGCATAACGAGACCGAAGCAAGACACTGCTGGGACTTGTACGCTCCACTAGACCGAAGCAATACACGGTTGGGACTTGTACGCACAACGAGACCGATGCAATACGCGGGTGTAACTTGCACGCATAACGAGACCGAAGTAATACGCGGCTGGGACTTGTACGCATAACGAGACCGAAGTAATAAGTAATACGCGGCTGGGACTTGTACGCATAACGAGACCAAAGCAATACGCGGCTGGGACTTGTACGCATAATGAGACCGAAGCAACACTCGGCTGGGACTTGTACGCTCCACGAGACGGAAACAATACACGGCTGGGACTTGTACGCTGCACGAGACCGAAGCTATACGCGGCTGGAACTTGCACGCATAACGAGACCGAAGTAATACGCGGCTGGGACTTGTATGCATAACGAGACCGAAGCAACATGCGGCTGGAACTTGTACGCATAACAAGACCGAAGCAAGACACGGCTGGAACTTGTACGCATAACGAGACCGAAGCAAGACACGGCTGGTACTTGTACGCATAATGAGACCGAAGCAACACGCGGCTGGGACTTGTACGCTCCACGAGACCGAAGCAATACGCGGCTGGAACTTGCACGCATAACGAGATCGAAGCAATACGCGGCTAGATCTTATACTCATAACGATACCGAAGTATTACGCGGCTGGAACTTGTACGCATAACGAGACCGAAGCAAGACACGGCTGGGACTTGTACGCATAACTCGACCGAAGCAACACGCGGCTGGGACTTGTACGCTCCACGAGACCGAAGCAATACACGGCTGGGACTTGTACGCATAACGAGACCGAAGCAATACGCGGCTAGATCTTATACTCATAACGATACCGAAGCATTATGCGGCTGGAACTTGTACGCATAACGAGACCGAAGCAAGACACGGCTGGAACTTGTACGCATAGCGAGACCGAATCAACACGCGGCTGGGACTTGTACGCTCCACGAGACCGAAGCAATACACGGCTGGGACTTGTACGCTGCACGAGACCGAAGCTATACTCGGCTGGAACTTGTACGCATAACGAGACCGAAGCAAGACACTGCTGGGACTTGTACGCTCCACTAGACCGAAGCAATACACGGTTGGGACTTGTACGCACAACGAGACCGATGCAATACGCGGCTGTAACTTGCACGCATAACGAGACCGAAGCAAGACACGGCTGGTACTTGTACGCATAATGAGACCGAAGCAACACGCGGCTGGGACTTGTACGCTCCACGAGACCGAAGCAATACGCGGCTGGAACTTGCACGCATAACGAGACCGAAGCAATACGCGGCTAGATCTTATGCTCATAACGATACCGAAGCATTACGCGGCTGGAACTTGTACGCATAACGAGACCGAAGCAATACGCGGCTGGTATTTGTACGCTCGACAAAGACCGGAGCAATACGCGGCAGGACCTTGCACGCTTAACGAGGCCGAAGCAATAAGCGGCTGGAACTTGTACGCTCTACGAGACCGAAGCAATACGCGGCTGGGACTTCTACGCATAACGAGACCAAAGCAAAACGCGGCTGGAACTTCTTCGCTCGACGAGACCGAAGCAATACACGGCTGGGACTTGTACGCTCCACGAGACCGAAGCAACATGCGGCTGGAACTTGTGCGCATAACGAGACCGAAGCAAGACACGGCTGGGACTTGTACGCATAATGAGACCGAAGCAACATGCGGCTGGGACTTGTACGCTCCACGAGACGGAAGCAATACACGGCTGGGACTTGTACGCTGCACGAGACCGAAGCTATACGCGGCTGGAACTTGCACGCAGAAGGAGACCGAAGCATTACGCGGCTGGAACTTGTACGCATAGCGAGACCGAAGCAACATGCGGCTGGGACTTGTACGCTGCACGAGACCGAAGCAATACGCGGCTGGGACTTGTACGCTCCACGAGACCGAAGCAATACGCGGCTGGAACTTGCACGCATAACGAGACCGATGCAATACGCGGCTGGGACTTGTACGCTCCACGAGACCGAAGCAATACACGGTTGGGACTTGTACGCCCAACGAGACCGATGCAATACGCGGCTGGGTCTTGTACGCTAGACGAGACCGAAGCAATACGCAGCAGGATCTTGCACGCATAACGAGACCGAAGCAATACGAGGCTGAAACTTGTTCGCTCGACGACACCGAAGCAATACGCGGCTGGAACTTGCACGCATAACGAGACCGAAGCAATACACGGCTGGGACTTGTACGCTCCACGAGACCGAAGCAATACACTGTTGGGACTTGTACGCACAACGAGACCGAAGCAACACGCGGCTGGGTCTTGTACGCTAGACGAGACCGAAGCAATACGCGGCAGGATCTTGCACGCATAACGAGAACGAAGCAATACGAGGCTGGAACTTGTACGCTCGACGAGACCGAAGCAATACGCGGCTGGAACTTGCACGCATAACGAGACCGAAGTAATACGCGGCTGGGACTTGTACGCATGACGAGACCGAAGCAACATGCGGCTGGAACTTGTGCGCATAACGAGACCGAAGCAAGACACGGCTGGGACTTGTACGCATAATGAGACCGAAGCAACACGCGGCTGGGACTTGTACGCTCCACGAGACGGAAACAATACACGGCTGGGACGTGTACGCTGCACGAGACCGAAGCTATACGCGGCTGGAACTTGCACGCATAACGAGACCGAAGTAATACGCGGCTGGGACTTGTATGCATAACGAGACCGAAGCAACATGCGGCTGGAACTTGTACGCATAACAAGACCGAAGCAAGACACGGCTGGAACTTGTACGCATAACGAGACCGAAGCAAGACACGGCTGGTACTTGTACGCATAATGAGACCGAAGCAACACGCGGCTGGGACTTGTACGCTCCACGAGACCGAAGCAATACGCGGCTGGAACTTGCACGCATAACGAGACCGAAGCAATACGCGGCTAGATCTTATGCTCATAACGATACCGAAGCATTACGCGGCTGGAACTTGTACGCATAACGAGACCGAAGCAATACGCGGCTGGTATTTGTACGCTCGACAAAGACCGGAGCAATACGCGGCAGGACCTTGCACGCTTAACGAGGCCGAAGCAATAAGCGGCTGGAACTTGTACGCTCTACGAGACCGAAGCAATACGCGGCTGGGACTTCTACGCATAACGAGACCAAAGCAAAACGCGGCTGGAACTTCTTCGCTCGACGAGACCGAAGCAATACACGGCTGGGACTTGTACGCTCCACGAGACCGAAGCAACATGCGGCTGGAACTTGTGCGCATAACGAGACCGAAGCAAGACACGGCTGGGACTTGTACGCATAATGAGACCGAAGCAACATGCGGCTGGGACTTGTACGCTCCACGAGACGGAAGCAATACACGGCTGGGACTTGTACGCTGCACGAGACCGAAGCTATACGCGGCTGGAACTTGCACGCAGAAGGAGACCGAAGCATTACGCGGCTGGAACTTGTACGCATAGCGAGACCGAAGCAACATGCGGCTGGGACTTGTACGCTGCACGAGACCGAAGCAATACGCGGCTGGGACTTGTACGCTCCACGAGACCGAAGCAATACGCGGCTGGAACTTGCACGCATAACGAGACCGATGCAATACGCGGCTGGGACTTGTACGCTCCACGAGACGGAAGCAATACACGGCTGGGACTTGTACGCTGCACGAGACCGAAGCTATACGCGGCTGGAACTTGTACGCATAACGAGACCGAAGCAAGACACTGCTGGGACTTGTACGCATAACGATACCGAAGCAATACGCGGCTGGGACTTGTACGCATAACGAGACCAAAGCAATACGCGGCTGGGACTTGTACGATCGACGAGACCGAAGCAATACGCGGCTGGGACTTGTACGCTCCACGAGACCGAAGCAACACGCGGCTGGGTCTTGTACGCTAGACGAGACCGAAGCAATACGCGGCAGGATCTTGCACGCATAACGAGAACGAAGCAATACGAGGCTGGAACTTCTACGCTCGACGAGACCGAAGCAAGACACGGCTGGGACTTGTACGCATAATGAGACCGAAGCAACACGCGGCTGGGACTTGTACGCTCCACGAGACGGAAACAATACACGGCTGGGACTTGTACGCTGCACGAGACCGAAGCTATACGCGGCTGGAACTTGCACGCATAACGAGACCGAAGTAATACGCGGCTGGGACTTGTATGCATAACGAGACCGAAGCAACATGCGGCTGGAACTTGTACGCTTCACGAGACGGAAGCAATACACGGCTGGGACTTGTACGCTGCACGAGACCGAAGCTATACGCGGCTGGAACTTGCACGCAGAAGGAGACCGAAGCATTACGCGGCTGGAACTTGTACGCATAGCGAGACCGAAGCAACATGCGGCTGGGACTTGTACGCTGCACGAGACCGAAGCAATACGCGGCTGGGACTTCTACGCATAACGAGACCAAAGCAAAACGCGGCTGGAACTTCTTCGCTCGACGAGACCGAAGCAATACACGGCTGGGACTTGTACGCTCCACGAGACCGAAGCAACATGCGGCTGGGACTTGTACGCTCCACGAGACCGAAGCAATACGCGGCAGGATCTTGCACGCATAACGAGACCGAAGCAATACGCGGCTGGAACTTGTACGCGTAACGAGACCGAAGCAATACGCGGCTGGGACATGTACGCATAACGAGATCAAAGCAATACGCGGCTGGAACTTCTACGCTCGACGAGACCGAAGCAATACACGGCTGGCACTTGTACGCTCCACTAGACCGAAGCAATACACGGTTGGGACTTGTACGCCCAACGAGACCGATGCAATACGCGGCTGGGTCTTGTACGCTAGACAAGACCGAAGCAATACGCAGCAGGATCTTGCACGCATAACGAGACCGAAGCAATACGAGGCAGAAACTTGTTCGCTCGACGACACCGAAGCAATACGCGGCTGGAACTTGCACGCATAACGAGACCGAAGCAATACACGGCTGGGACTTGTACGCTCCACGAGACCGAAGCAATACACTGTTGGGACTTGTACGCACAACGAGACCGAAGCAACACGCGGCTGGGTCTTGTACGCTAGACGAGACCGAAGCAATACGCGGCAGGATCTTGCACGCATAACGAGACCGAAGCAATACGAGGCTGGAACTTCTACGCTCGACGAGACCGAAGCAATACGCGGCTGGAACTTGCACGCATAACGAGACCGAAGTAATACGCGGCTGGGACTTGTACGCATGACGAGACCGAAGCAACATGCGGCTGGAACTTGTGCGCATAACGAGACCGAAGCAAGACACGGCTGGGACTTGTACGCATAATGAGACCGAAGCAACACTCGGCTGGGACTTGTACGCTCCACGAGACGGAAACAATACACGGCTGGGACTTGTACGCTGCACGAGACCGAAGCTATACGCGGCTGGAACTTGCACGCATAACGAGACCGAAGTAATACGCGGCTGGGACTTGTATGCATAACGAGACCGAAGCAACATGCGGCTGGAACTTGTACGCATAACAAGACCGAAGCAAGACACGGCTGGAACTTGTACGCATAACGAGACCGAAGCAAGACACGGCTGGTACTTGTACGCATAATGAGACCGAAGCAACACGCGGCTGGGACTTGTACGCTCCACGAGACCGAAGCAATACGCGGCTGGAACTTGCACGCATAACGAGATCGAAGCAATACGCGGCTAGATCTTATACTCATAACGATACCGAAGCATTACGCGGCTGGAACTTGTACGCATAACGAGACCGAAGCAAGACACGGCTGGGACTTGTACGCATAACTCGACCGAAGCAACACGCGGCTGGGACTTGTACGCTCCACGAGACCGAAGCAATACACGGCTGGGACTTGTACGCATAACGAGACCGAAGCAATACGCGGCTAGATCTTATACTCATAACGATACCGAAGCATTATGCGGCTGGAACTTGTACGCATAACGAGACCGAAGCAAGACACGGCTGGAACTTGTACGCATAGCGAGACCGAATCAACACGCGGCTGGGACTTGTACGCTCCACGAGACCGAAGCAATACACGGCTGGGACTTGTACGCTGCACGAGACCGAAGCTATACTCGGCTGGAACTTGTACGCATAACGAGACCGAAGCAAGACACTGCTGGGACTTGTACGCTCCACTAGACCGAAGCAATACACGGTTGGGACTTGTACGCACAACGAGACCGATGCAATACGCGGCTGTAACTTGCACGCATAACGAGACCGAAGTAATACGCGGCTGGGACTTGTACGCATAACGAGACCGAAGTAATAAGTAATACGCGGCTGGGACTTGTACGCATAACGAGACCAAAGCAATACGCGGCTGGGACTTGTACGCATAATGAGACCGAAGCAACACTCGGCTGGGACTTGTACGCTCCACGAGACGGAAACAATACACGGCTGGGACTTGTACGCTGCACGAGACCGAAGCTATACGCGGCTGGAACTTGCACGCATAACGAGACCGAAGTAATACGCGGCTGGGACTTGTATGCATAACGAGACCGAAGCAACATGCGGCTGGAACTTGTACGCATAACAAGACCGAAGCAAGACACGGCTGGAACTTGTACGCATAACGAGACCGAAGCAAGACACGGCTGGTACTTGTACGCATAATGAGACCGAAGCAACACGCGGCTGGGACTTGTACGCTCCACGAGACCGAAGCAATACGCGGCTGGAACTTGCACGCATAACGAGATCGAAGCAATACGCGGCTAGATCTTATACTCATAACGATACCGAAGTATTACGCGGCTGGAACTTGTACGCATAACGAGACCGAAGCAAGACACGGCTGGGACTTGTACGCATAACTCGACCGAAGCAACACGCGGCTGGGACTTGTACGCTCCACGAGACCGAAGCAATACACGGCTGGGACTTGTACGCATAACGAGACCGAAGCAATACGCGGCTAGATCTTATACTCATAACGATACCGAAGCATTATGCGGCTGGAACTTGTACGCATAACGAGACCGAAGCAAGACACGGCTGGAACTTGTACGCATAGCGAGACCGAATCAACACGCGGCTGGGACTTGTACGCTCCACGAGACCGAAGCAATACACGGCTGGGACTTGTACGCTGCACGAGACCGAAGCTATACTCGGCTGGAACTTGTACGCATAACGAGACCGAAGCAAGACACTGCTGGGACTTGTACGCTCCACTAGACCGAAGCAATACACGGTTGGGACTTGTACGCACAACGAGACCGATGCAATACGCGGCTGTAACTTGCACGCATAACGAGACCGAAGCAAGACACGGCTGGTACTTGTACGCATAATGAGACCGAAGCAACACGCGGCTGGGACTTGTACGCTCCACGAGACCGAAGCAATACGCGGCTGGAACTTGCACGCATAACGAGACCGAAGCAATACGCGGCTAGATCTTATGCTCATAACGATACCGAAGCATTACGCGGCTGGAACTTGTACGCATAACGAGACCGAAGCAATACGCGGCTGGTATTTGTACGCTCGACAAAGACCGGAGCAATACGCGGCAGGACCTTGCACGCTTAACGAGGCCGAAGCAATAAGCGGCTGGAACTTGTACGCTCTACGAGACCGAAGCAATACGCGGCTGGGACTTCTACGCATAACGAGACCAAAGCAAAACGCGGCTGGAACTTCTTCGCTCGACGAGACCGAAGCAATACACGGCTGGGACTTGTACGCTCCACGAGACCGAAGCAACATGCGGCTGGAACTTGTGCGCATAACGAGACCGAAGCAAGACACGGCTGGGACTTGTACGCATAATGAGACCGAAGCAACATGCGGCTGGGACTTGTACGCTCCACGAGACGGAAGCAATACACGGCTGGGACTTGTACGCTGCACGAGACCGAAGCTATACGCGGCTGGAACTTGCACGCAGAAGGAGACCGAAGCATTACGCGGCTGGAACTTGTACGCATAGCGAGACCGAAGCAACATGCGGCTGGGACTTGTACGCTGCACGAGACCGAAGCAATACGCGGCTGGGACTTGTACGCTCCACGAGACCGAAGCAATACGCGGCTGGAACTTGCACGCATAACGAGACCGATGCAATACGCGGCTGGGACTTGTACGCTCCACGAGACGGAAGCAATACACGGCTGGGACTTGTACGCTGCACGAGACCGAAGCTATACGCGGCTGGAACTTGTACGCATAACGAGACCGAAGCAAGACACTGCTGGGACTTGTACGCATAACGATACCGAAGCAATACGCGGCTGGGACTTGTACGCATAACGAGACCAAAGCAATACGCGGCTGGGACTTGTACGATCGACGAGACCGAAGCAATACGCGGCTGGGACTTGTACGCTCCACGAGACCGAAGCAACACGCGGCTGGGTCTTGTACGCTAGACGAGACCGAAGCAATACGCGGCAGGATCTTGCACGCATAACGAGAACGAAGCAATACGAGGCTGGAACTTCTACGCTCGACGAGACCGAAGCAAGACACGGCTGGGACTTGTACGCATAATGAGACCGAAGCAACACGCGGCTGGGACTTGTACGCTCCACGAGACGGAAACAATACACGGCTGGGACTTGTACGCTGCACGAGACCGAAGCTATACGCGGCTGGAACTTGCACGCATAACGAGACCGAAGTAATACGCGGCTGGGACTTGTATGCATAACGAGACCGAAGCAACATGCGGCTGGAACTTGTACGCTTCACGAGACGGAAGCAATACACGGCTGGGACTTGTACGCTGCACGAGACCGAAGCTATACGCGGCTGGAACTTGCACGCAGAAGGAGACCGAAGCATTACGCGGCTGGAACTTGTACGCATAGCGAGACCGAAGCAACATGCGGCTGGGACTTGTACGCTGCACGAGACCGAAGCAATACGCGGCTGGGACTTGTACGCTCCACGAGACCGAAGCAATACGCGGCTGGAACTTGCACGCATAACGAGACCGAAGCAATACGCGGCTGGGACTTGTACGCTCCACGAGACGGAAGCAATACGCGGCTGGGACTTGTACGCTCCACGAGACCGAAGCAATACGCGGCAGGATCTTGCACGCATAACGAGACCGAAGCAATACGCGGCTGGAACTTGTACGCGTAACGAGACCGAAGCAATACGCGGCTGGGACATGTACGCATAACGAGATCAAAGCAATACGCGGCTGGAACTTCTACGCTCGACGAGACCGAAGCAATACACGGCTGGCACTTGTACGCTCCACTAGACCGAAGCAATACACGGTTGGGACTTGTACGCCCAACGAGACCGATGCAATACGCGGCTGGGTCTTGTACGCTAGACAAGACCGAAGCAATACGCAGCAGGATCTTGCACGCATAACGAGACCGAAGCAATACGAGGCAGAAACTTGTTCGCTCGACGACACCGAAGCAATACGCGGCTGGAACTTGCACGCATAACGAGACCGAAGCAATACACGGCTGGGACTTGTACGCTCCACGAGACCGAAGCAATACACTGTTGGGACTTGTACGCACAACGAGACCGAAGCAACACGCGGCTGGGTCTTGTACGCTAGACGAGACCGAAGCAATACGCGGCAGGATCTTGCACGCATAACGAGACCGAAGCAATACGAGGCTGGAACTTCTACGCTCGACGAGACCGAAGCAATACGCGGCTGGAACTTGCACGCATAACGAGACCGAAGTAATACGCGGCTGGGACTTGTACGCATGACGAGACCGAAGCAACATGCGGCTGGAACTTGTGCGCATAACGAGACCGAAGCAAGACACGGCTGGGACTTGTACGCATAATGAGACCGAAGCAACACTCGGCTGGGACTTGTACGCTCCACGAGACGGAAACAATACACGGCTGGGACTTGTACGCTGCACGAGACCGAAGCTATACGCGGCTGGAACTTGCACGCATAACGAGACCGAAGTAATACGCGGCTGGGACTTGTATGCATAACGAGACCGAAGCAACATGCGGCTGGAACTTGTACGCATAACAAGACCGAAGCAAGACACGGCTGGAACTTGTACGCATAACGAGACCGTAGCAAGACACGGCTGGTACTTGTACGCATAATGAGACCGAAGCAACACGCGGCTGGGACTTGTACGCTCCACGAGACCGAAGCAATACGCGGCTGGAACTTGCACGCATAACGAGATCGAAGCAATACGCGGCTAGATCTTATACTCATAACGATACCGAAGCATTACGCGGCTGGAACTTGTACGCATAACGAGACCGAAGCAAGACACGGCTGGGACTTGTACGCATAACTCGACCGAAGCAACACGCGGCTGGGACTTGTACGCTCCACGAGACCGAAGCAATACACGGCTGGGACTTGTACGCATAACGAGACCGAAGCAATACGCGGCTAGATCTTATACTCATAACGATACCGAAGCATTATGCGGCTGGAACTTGTACGCATAACGAGACCGAAGCAAGACACGGCTGGAACTTGTACGCATAGCGAGACCGAATCAACACGCGGCTGGGACTTGTACGCTCCACGAGACCGAAGCAATACACGGCTGGGACTTGTACGCTGCACGAGACCGAAGCTATACTCGGCTGGAACTTGTACGCATAACGAGACCGAAGCAAGACACTGCTGGGACTTGTACGCTCCACTAGACCGAAGCAATACACGGTTGGGACTTGTACGCACAACGAGACCGATGCAATACGCGGCTGTAACTTGCACGCATAACGAGACCGAAGTAATACGCGGCTGGGACTTGTACGCATAACGAGACCGAAGTAATAAGTAATACGCGGCTGGGACTTGTACGCATAACGAGACCAAAGCAATACGCGGCTGGGACTTGTACGCATATCGAGACCGAAGCATTACGCGGCTGGGACTTGTACGCATAACGAGACCGAAGCAACATGCGGCTGGAACTTGTACGCATAACGAGACCGAAGCAAGACACTGCTGGGACTTGTACGCATAACGAGACCGAAGCATTACGCGGCTGGAACTTGCACGCATAACGAGACCGAAGCCACACGCGGCTGGAACTGGTACGCATAACGAGACCGAAGCAATACACGGCCGGGACTTGTACGCGTAACGAGACCGAAGCAATACGCTGCTGGGACTTGTTCGCTCGACGACACCGAAGCAAGACACGGCTGGGACTTGTACGCATAACGAGACCGAAGCAACACGCGGCTGGGACTTGTACGCTCCACGAGACGGAAGCAATACACGGCTGGGACTTGTACGCTGCACGAGACCGAAGCTATACGCGGCTGGAACTTGTACGCATAACGAGACCGAAGCAAGACACTGCTGGGACTTGTACGCATAACGATACCGAAGCAATACGCGGCTGGGACTTGTACGCATAACGAGACCAAAGCAATACGCGGCTGGGACTTGTACGATCGACGAGACCGAAGCAATACGCGGCTGGGACTTGTACGCTCCACGAGACCGAAGCAATACGCGGCAGGATCTTGCACGCTTAACGAGACCGAAGCAATACGCGGCTGGAACTTGTACGCGTAACGAGACCGAAGCAATACGCGGCTGGGACATGTACGCATAACGAGATCAAAGCAATACGCGGCTGGAACTTCTACGCTCGACGAGACCGAAGCAATACACGGCTGGCACTTGTACGCTCCACTAGACCGAAGCAATACACGGTTGGGACTTGTACGCCCAACGAGACCGATGCAATACGCGGCTGGGTCTTGTACGCTAGACGAGACCGAAGCAATACGCAGCAGGATCTTGCACGCATAACGAGACCGAAGCAATACGAGGCTGAAACTTGTTCGCTCGACGACACCGAAGCAATACGCGGCTGGAACTTGCACGCATAACGAGACCGAAGCAATACACGGCTGGGACTTGTACGCTCCACGAGACCGAAGCAATACACGGTTGGGACTTGTACGCACAACGAGACCGAAGCAACACGCGGCTGGGTCTTGTACGCTAGACGAGACCGAAGCAATACGCGGCAGGATCTTGCACGCATAACGAGACCGAAGCAATACGAGGCTGGAACTTCTACGCTCGACGAGACCGAAGCAATACGCGGCTGGAACTTGCACGCATAACGAGACCGAAGTAATACGCGGCTGGGACTTGTACGCATGACGAGACCGAAGCAACATGCGGCTGGAACTTGTGCGCATAACGAGACCGAAGCAAGACACGGCTGGGACTTGTACGCATAATGAGACCGAAGCAACACGCGGCTGGGACTTGTACGCTCCACGAGACGGAAACAATACACGGCTGGGACTTGTACGCTGCACGAGACCGAAGCTATACGCGGCTGGAACTTGCACGCATAACGAGACCGAAGTAATACGCGGCTGGGACTTGTATGCATAACGAGACCGAAGCAACATGCGGCTGGAACTTGTACGCATAACAAGACCGAAGCAAGACACGGCTGGAACTTGTACGCATAACGAGACCGAAGCAAGACACGGCTGGTACTTGTACGCATAATGAGACCGAAGCAACACGCGGCTGGGAATTGTACGCTCCACGAGACCGAAGCAATACGCGGCTGGAACTTGCACGCATAACGAGACCGAAGCAATACGCGGCTAGATCTTATACTCATAACGATACCGAAGCATTATGCGGCTGGAACTTGTTCGCATAACGAGACCGAAGCAAGACACGGCTGGAACTTGTACGCATAGCGAGACCGAATCAACACGCGGCTGGGACTTGTACGCTCCACGAGACCGAAGCAATACACGGCTGGGACTTGTACGCTGCACGAGACCGAAGCTATACTCGGCTGGAACTTGTACGCATAACGAGACCGAAGCAAGACACTGCTGGGACTTGTACGCTCCACTAGACCGAAGCAATACACGGTTGGGACTTGTACGCACAACGAGACCGATGCAATACGCGGCTGTAACTTGCACGCATAACGAGACCGAAGTAATACGCGGCTGGGACTTGTACGCATAACGAGACCGAAGTAATAAGTAATACGCGGCTGGGACTTGTACGCATAACGAGACCAAAGCAATACGCGGCTGGGACTTGTACGCATATCGAGACCGAAGCATTACGCGGCTGGGACTTGTACGCATAACGAGACCGAAGCAACATGCGGCTGGAACTTGTACGCATAACGAGACCGAAGCAAGACACTGCTGGGACTTGTACGCATAACGAGACCGAAGCATTACGCGGCTGGAACTTGCACGCATAACGAGACCGAAGCAATACGCGGCTAGATCTTATACTCATAACGATACCGAAGCATTACGCGGCTGGAACTTGTACGCATATCGAGACCGAAGCATTACGCGGCTGGGACTTGTACGCATAACGAGACCGAAGCAAGACACTGCTGGGACTTGTACGCATAACGATACCGAAGCAATACGCGGCTGGGACTTGTACGATCGACGAGACCGAAGCAATACGCGGCTGGGACTTGTACGCTCCACGAGACCGAAGCAATACGCGGCAGGATCTTGCACGCATAACGAGACCGAAGCAATACGCGGCTGGAACTTGTACGCGTAACGAGACCGAAGCAATACGCGGCTGGGACATGTACGCATAACGAGATCAAAGCAATACGCGGCTGGAACTTGTACGCTCGACGAGCCCGAAGCAAACAAAACGTGCGTTTCACGCACCGAATTGCTCCTTTTGGCTCAAAACGTGCGGTTCGTTCACAAAATCGCCGTTTTTGCTCAGTTTTGGCACAAAACGGACGTTTCGTGCACAGAATCGCCGCTTTTGCTCACTTTCGGCACAAAGCGTGCGTTTCGTGCACAGAATCGCTGCTTTTGCTCAGTTTTGGCACAAAACGTGCGTTTCATGCACTGGATTGCTCCTTTAGCACAAAACGCGCGTTTCGTGCACAGAATAGCTGCTTTTGCTCATTTTTGACATAAAACGTGCGTTGCGTGCACCGAATTGCTCCTTTTGGCATAAAACGGGCATTTCGTGCACAGAATCGCCGCTTTTGCTCAGTTTTGTCTCAAAGCGTGCGTTTCGTGCACAGAATCGCGGCTTTAGCGTAGCTTCTGCTCAAAACGTGCGTTTCGTGCGGAGAATCGCCGCTTTAGCTCAGTTTTGGAACAAAGCGTGCATTTCGTGCACGGAATCGCCGCTTTTGCTCAGTTTTGGAACAAAACGTGCGTTTCGTGCACGGAATCGCCGCTTTTGCTCAGTTTTGGCACAAAACGTGCGTTACACGACCGAATTACTCCTTCTGGAACAAAACGGGCGTTTCGTGCACAGAATCGCAGCTTTCGCCCAGTTTTGGCTCAGAACGTGCGTTTCGAGCACAGAATCGCCGCTTTTGCTCCGTATTGTCACAAAACGTGCGTTTCACGCACCGAATTGTTCCTTTTGGCACAAAACGTGCATTTCGTGCACAGAATCACCGCTTTTGCTCCGTTTTGGCACGAAACGTGCGCTTCGTGCACTGAATCGCCGCTTTTGCACAGTTTTAGCACAAGACGTGCGTTTCGTGCACAAAATCGCCGCTTTTGCTCAGTTTTGAAACAACATGCGCGTTTCGCGCACCGAATTGCTCCTTTTGCCACAAAACGTGCGTTTCGTGCACAGAATATCTGCTTTTGCTCAGTATTGGAAAAAAACGTGCGTTACACGCAGCGAACTGCCGCTTTTGCTCAGTTTTGCAACAAAACGTGCGTTTCGAGCAGAGAATCGCCGCTTTAGCTCAGTTTTGGCACAAAGCGAGCGTTTCACGCACCGAGTTGCTCCTTTTGGCACAAAACCGGCGTTTCGTGCACAGAATCGTCGCTTTTGCTCCGTTTTGGCACAAAACGTGCGCTTCGTGCACAGAATCGCCGCTTTTGCTCAGTTTTGGAACAAAACATGCGTTTCGTGCACGGAATCGCCGCTTTTCCTCAGTTTTGGCACAAAACGTGCGTTTCGTGCACAGAATCGCTGCTTTTGCTCAGTTTTGCCTCAAAACTTGCGTTTCACGCACCGGATTGCTCCATTTGGCACAAAACGTGCGTTTCGCGCACAGAATCGCCGCTTTTGCTCAGTTATGGCACAGAACGCGTCTTTCGTGCACAGAATTGCCGCTTTTGCTCAGTTTTTGAACAAAACATGCGTTTCGTGCACAGAATCGCCGCTTTTGCTCAGTTTTGGCACAAAACGTGGGTTTCGTGCACAGAATCGCTGCTTTTGCTCAGTTTTGGCTCAAAACTTGCGTTTCGTGCAAAGAATCGCCGCTTTTGCTCAGTTTTGGCACAATACGTACGATTCGTGCACAGAATCGCGCCTTTACTCAGTTTTGGCATAAAACGTGCGTTTCGTGCACCGAATTGCTCCTTTTGGCATAAAACGGGCATTTCGTGCACAGAATCGCCGCTTTTGCTCAGTTTTGTCTCAAAGCGTGCGTTTCGTGCACAGAATCGCGGCTTTAGCGTAGCTTATGCTCAAAACGTGCGTTTCGTGCGGAGAATCGCCGCTTTTGCTCAGTTTTGGAACAAAACGTGCATTTCGTGCACGGAATCGCCGCTTTTATTCAGTTTTGGCACAAAACGTGCGTTTCGAGCACAGAATCGCCGCTGTTGCTCAGTGTTGGAACAAAACGTGCGATTCGTGAACAGAATCGGCGCTTTTGCTCAGTTTTCGCACAGATCGAGCGTTTCACGCACCGAATTACTCCTTCTGGAACAAAACGGGCGTTTCGTGCACAGAATCGCCGCTTTTGCTCAGTTTTGGCTCAGAACGTGCGTTTCGTGCACAGAATCGCCGCTTTTGCTCAGTTTTGGCACAAAAAGCGCGCTACGTGCACAGAATCGCCGCTTTTGCTCTGTTTTGGTTCAAAACATGCGCTTCGTGCACACAGTCGACGCTTTTGCTCATTATTGGCACAAGACGTGCGTTTCATCCACAGAATCGCCGCTTTTGCTCAGTTTTGGCACTAAACTTGCGTTTCGTGCCCAGATTCGCCGCTTTTGCTTCGTATTGGCACAGAACGTGCGTTTCACGCTCCGAATTGCACCTCCTGGCACAAAACGTGCGTTTCGTGCACAGAATCGATGCTTTTGCTCATTATTGGCACAAAACGTAGTCTTTCGTGCACAGAATCGCCGCTTTTGCTCAGTTTTGGCACAAGACGAGCGTTTCAGCCTGAGAATCGCCGCTTTTGCTCAGTTTCGGCAGAAAACGTGCGCTTCGTGCACAGAATCGCCGCTTTTGCTCAGTTTTGGCACTAAACCTGCGTTTCATCCACAGAATCGTCGCTTTTGCTCAGAGTTGGCACTAAACTTGCGTTTCGTGCACAGAATCGCCGATTCTGCTTAGTTTTGGCACAAAACGTGCGCTTCGTGCACAGAATCGCCGCTTTTCTGTTTTGGCACAAAACGTGCGCTTCGTGCACAGAATCGCCGCTTTTGCTCAGTTTTGGCACAAAACGTGCGCTTCGTGCACAGAATTTCCGCTTTTGCTCTGTTTTGGTTCAAAACGTGCGCTTCGTGAACAGAGTCGGCGCTTTTGCTCATTTTTGGCACAAAACCTGCGTTTCGTGCACAGAATCGCCGCTTTTGCTCAGTTATGGTACAAAACTTGCGTTTCACGCACCGAATTGCTCCTTTTGGCACAAAACGTGCGTTTCGTGCGCAGAATCGCCGCTTCTGCTCAGTTTTTGCTTCAAACGTTCGTTTCATGCACAGAATCGCCGCTTCTGCTCAGTTGTGGCACAAAACGTGCGCTACGTGCACAGAATGTCTGCTTTTGCTCAGTTTTGGCACAAAACGTGCGTTTTGTGCACAGAATCACCGCTTTTGCTGAGTTTTGGCACAAATCCCGCGTTTCGAGCACAGAATCGCCGCTTTTGCTCCGTATTAGCACAAAACGTGCCTTTCGTGCGCAGAATCGCCGCTTTTGCTCAGTTTTTGCACAGGACGTGCGTTTCGTGCACAGAATCGCCGCTTTTGCTCAGTATTGGCACAAAACGTGCGTTTCACTCACCGAGTTACTCCTACTGGCACAAAACGTGCGTTTCGTGCACAGAATCGCCGCTTTTGCCCAGTTTTTGCACAAAACGTTCGTTTCACTCACCGAATTGCTCCTTCTGGCTCAAAACGTGCGTTTCGAGAACAGAATCGCCGCTTTTGCTCAGTTCTGTCTCAAAACGTGCGTTTCGTGCACAGAATCGCCGCATTTGCTCAGTTTTAGAACAAAACTTGCGTTTCGTGCACAGAATCGCCGCTTTCGCCCAGTTTTTGCACAAAACGTTCGTTTCACACACCAAATTGCTCCTTCTGGCACAAAACGTGCGTTCCGTGCACAGAATCGCCGCTTTTAATCAGATTTGGCTCAAAATGTGCGTTTCGGACACAGAATCGCCGCTTTTGATCAGGTTTGTCTCAAAACGGGCGTTTCGGGCACTAAATCGCCGCTTTTGCCCGTTTTTGGCACAAAACCTGCGTTCCGTGCACAGAATCGCCGCTTCTGCTCAGTGTTGGCACAAAACGCGCGAGTCGTGCACAGAATCGCCGTTGTTGCTCTGTTTTTAACCGACTTCGAAAAAGGAGGTTACTCAATTCGACATGTATATATATTTTTTTTTTTTTTTTTTTTATGTATGTGCCCCGATTACGCCGAGATGGATGGACCAATCGGAACGAAACCTGTGGCATCTTGTAGGGTATGACTCCCAATTGGTCCCGTAAGAAAAAAATTTTGCATTTCACCACCGCTTGCCACCTTTTTATTGCAAAAAAGCGTACGATTTCGTCCGCGTTTTGTATGGTCATCGATTACTCCAAGATGGATGGACCAATCGGAACGAAACCTTTAGCATCTTATAGAGTATGACCAACAGTTGGTCCCGTAAAAAAACCCGGTTCGGATTTCTACATTTTTTCCGCTTTTATCGCAAAAAAGGTGCTATTTCACGTATATTCGGCCTGATATCGATGAAGCCTAGTATTACATTTTGCGGCCGAAGTTGTTTCCACGATGATCTCATTTGCAACATTCCCTTCCCTTCCCTTCACTACCCTGCCCTTCCCTGCCCTTCTCTTCCTATCCCTTTGTTGAACTTTTCAAGGAATGCTCCAATCGCCACTAAAAAATGTGAAATAAAAAAATTTTTGGAAAAAAAAATACAACCGACTTCGGAATGCACTAAAAAGGACGAAATAAATTAAATTTATATTTCGGAGACGGCGCAAAATTAAAAATTTTCTACATTGGAAATTGTCAAAATTCTTTAATCCTTTTACATATTTTCACATTAACAACATCCTTCATTTACACAATTTTTAATATTGCGCCGTCTCCGAAATATAGATTTAATTTATTTCGTCCTTTTTAGTGCATTCCGAAGTCGGTTGTATTTTTTTTTCCAAAAATTTTTTTATGGCACAAAATGTGGGCTTCGTGCACAGAATCGCCGCCTTTGCTCAGTTTTGGCACTAAACTTGCGTTTCGTGCACAGAATCGCCGCTTTTGCTCTGATTTGGCACAAAACGTGCGTTTCGTGCACAGAATGTCCGCTTCTGCTCATTATTGGCACAAGACGTGCGTTTCGTGCACAGAATGTCCGCTTCTGCTCATTATTGGCACAAAACGTGCGTTTCGTGCACAGAATGTCCGCTTCTGCTCAGTTTTGGCACAAAACGTGCGCTTCGTGCACAGAATCGCCGCTTTTGCTCTGTTTTGGTTCAAAACGTGCGCTTCGTGCACACAATCGCTGCTTTTGCTCATAATTGTCACAAAACGTGCGTTTCGTGCACCGAATCGCCGCTTTTGCTCAGTTTTGGCACAAGTCCCGCGTTTCGTGCACAGAGTCGCCGCTTTTGCCCAGTTTTGGCTCAAAACGTGCGTTTGGTTCACAGAATCGCCGCTTTTGCTCTGTGTTGCAAACAAAACGTCCTCTTCGTGCACAGATCGCCGCTTTTGCTCCGTATTGGCACAAGTCGTGCGTTTCATCCACAGAATCGCCGCTTTTGATCTGATTTGGCACAAAACGTGCGTTTCGTGCACAGAATCGCAGCTTTTGCTCAGTTTTGGCACAAAATGTGCGCTTCGTGCACAGAATCGCCGCTTTTGCTCTGATTTGGCACAAAACGTGCGTTTCGTTGCCAGAATGTCCGCTTTTGCTCAGTTTTGGCACAAAACGTGTGTTTCGGGAACAGAATCTCCGCTTCTGCTCAGTTTTGGCACAAATCGTGCGTTTTGTGCACAGAATCACCGCTTTTGCTGAGTTTTGGCACAAATCCAGCGTTTCTAGCACTGAATCGCCGCTTTTGCTCCGTATTGGCACAAAACGTGAGTTTCACGCACCGAATTGCTCCTTCTGGCACAAAACGTGCGTTTCGTGCACAGAATCGCCGCCTCTGTTCAGTTTGGCACAAAATGTGTGTTTCGTGCACAGAATCGCCGCTTCTGCTCAGTTTTGGCACAAAACGTGCGCTTCGTGCACAGAATCGCCGCTTTTGCACTGATTTGGCACAAAACGTGCGTTTCGTGCACAGAATATCCGCGTTTGCTCAGTTTTGGAACAAAACGTGCGTTATGTGCACAGAATCGCCGCTTTTGCTCAGTTTTGGTTCAAAACGTGCGTTTGGTTCACAGAATCGCCGTTTTTGCTCTGTTTTGCAACAAAACGTCCTCTTCGTGCACAGAATCGCCGCTTTTGCTCATTTTTCGCATAAAACCTGCGTTTCGTGCACAGAATCGCCGCTTCTGCTCAGTTTTGGCACAAAACGTGCGTTTCTTGCACAGAATGTCCGCTTTTGCTCTGTTTTTGCACAAAACGTGTGTTTCGGGAACAGTATCGCCGCTTCTGCTCAGTTTTGGCACAAAACGTGCGTTTTGTGCACAGAATCTCCGCTTTTGCTGAGTTTTGGCATGAATCCCGCGTTTCGATCACAGACTCGCCGCTTTTGCTCCGTATTGGCACAAAACGTTCGTTTCACGCACCGAATTGCTCCTTCTGGCACAAAACGTGTGCTTCGTGCACAGAATCGCCGCTTTTGCTCAGTGATGGCACAAAACGTGCGTTTCACGCACCGAATTGCTCCTTCTGGCACAATACGTGCTGTTAAGCAACAGACATCAGTCAGCATTCACCCACTAAAATCCAGGTCAACCAAATTTCAGGCCACCAGTTCTGCTACGATCAGCGATACACTAAATATATAAGCCCAAATTAAAAGACACAGAGCGCTCTTTTTCCGATCAACTTGTTACGCGAATCGTCGTGTAGTTTCTATGTCAAAATAAAGATCGTTTTGCTGTGAAGAACTAATTTTATAACAAATACCTCATTCTGTACGTCGGGGCATAAAAATGTGAGTGTTCAATTGGCGATCCTGCCAGGATATATACAAGTTCACCGAAGAGGAACACGTAACAACCTGGAGATTATAGTATTCTGCGGAATACTAGCACCAAGCTGCCAGCCATAACCACGATTAGAAAAAGAAAAGGAATGCTGTCCGTCATCCTGCTACTGTAAGTAAATGTCTGAATCAACTAGATCGAAAACTAAGAAACTCGATACTACTCGAGCAACACAAATCGAAGAAGATAACCACGATTTAAGCATTTTCACAATGAACCATGACGATTCGGTAGTAAACAAAATTCCAGTTCCTGATATTCCGAGCCTTGCAATACCACGAATTAGCGAAATTGGAACCGCACAAAATATTGGCGAAAGAGAAAAAACGTTAAAACAATGTAAAGCCGCACTTGACTTCATAAGTTCTTTTGACGGATACAATATTAGCGCTGAAAAATGGATATTTCAAATTAAAACAGGATTACATACGGTAGTCGACCACAGAATGTTTATTGCTCTAGTGCTGGTGAACAGAACATCAAGAGACGCGCAACGCATTCTCAATAATAAATTCATAACCGAAATAAACGAACTAGAAAGCGCCGTAGAACAAGAATTCGGACTGTCAAAAAGTAAGGACCTATTAGTGCATGAAAGAACAAACCTCAGACAAGACCGCGACGATATTAGAACATACATCAAGAAATTTAATCTATTACATCAGGATATAATTAGAGCCATAAGCAACGATAAACGATTTAGTACCACAGAAAAAATGGTAATCTACCGCGTAGAAGAAGACAATTCACTCGCAACGTTCATTAGGAATCTGAATCAATCGCTCAGATCAATAGTATGGCAATCGCGACCTTCAACATTAAAACAAGCACAAGATCTCGCGTATGAAGCATGTAGAGAAGAAGAATTAACAAATAGAACAACAGTCCAGGGCCACAGTAGACATACAGCACGACCAAATTTCAGACAATTCCCGTATGAGAAACCTCGGCAAACCTATCAGAACTCCAGCAACAGCGCGCCACACCAACAACCACGATATTTCGGTTCACAACAGCGAACACTACCACCGCATTCACGTCCCGCCATCATGCCACCACCAATTACCCGCTTTAATTGTAACCAAGAAAGGCATTACTCGCGTAACTGTAAAAATTTTCGCAAAAGTATAGCCGACCACGGACCCAACATACGATATTCACAGCCCGAAAAGACAGAAACACCGATACAGCAATCAGAATATCGCTCCGAGTGGGAAATCATGACCAAAGCAACTTCCAACACAGACGATTCCTTATCGACACCGAAGCAGGAATAAATATCATAAAAACTACCCCGGTATTCGAAGTTGGACTATTGCCGCGTAAACGACGAACCAGTTTCCACGGAATAACGAATGAAAAGCTAACTTCGGAAAGAGAAGCACGCATAGATATAGGAGACAGAACACACTTATTAGCCATTGTACCCGACGATTTCCCCTTAGAAGAAGACGGAATATTGGGAATGCCCTTCCTCGAGAGTGAAGGTGCAAAGATTAATATCAAAAAGAAAACATTAGAGCTAAGCGAAACCGTTCACCGACTCATGCAGATCCAAATCCCGCGGGACAGGATCATTAAGTTACGCGAAAACACAAGGTTAGCTCATATCAGCGATGAAAGCGAAAGGAAGAAATTAAGCGATCTAATCGAAAAATACCACGATATATTTGCATTCCCGGACGATGAGTTACCTGAAACAAGGCTCGCGAGCCACGAAATTTACACGAAAGATGAAGTCCCAATAAACGTAAAGCAGTACAGATACCCGCACGTTCATAAAGAAGAAATCCGCAGACAAATAGGTGAAATGGTAAATAAAGGAATCTTGCGAGATTCAGATTCACCCTACAATAGTCCGCTCTGGATTGTTCCGAAGAAAATCGATGCCAGCGGAAAAAGAAAATGGAGAATCGTCATCGATCATAGGAAATTAAACGATAAAACAATACACGATGCGTACCCGCTACCCAACCCATCCGATATATTTGACCAGTTAGGTGAAGCTCGTTATTTTAGCGCATTCGATCTTGCTAGCGGCTTTCACCAAATTCCGATGAACCAGAATAGTGTGCAAAAAACTGCATTTTCAACCGAAAACGGGCACTACGAATTTCTACGAATGCCCTTCGGTCTTAAAAACGCACCAGCTACGTTCCAACGGATGATGAATAAAGCCTTACGCGGATTATTGGGTAAGACATGCTTAGTATACTTGGACGACATCATTGTCTGGGGTAGAACACCAGAGGAACATAGAGACAGGCTTCAGTTATTATTCCAACGCCTGCGGGAAGTTGGACATCGTTTACAGCCCGATAAATGCGAATATCTAAGCACCGAACTAAAATACTTAGGACACGTGATCACACCGGAAGGAATAAAACCCAATCCAGATAAAATACGCGACGTCGTGGAATTCCCAGTACCAAAAACCATCAAGAGCGTTAGAGAATTTTTAGGACTTGCAAATTACTATAAACGATTTATATCTAAATTCTCGCAGAAGGCAAAACCACTGAACCAATTATTGAAAAAGGATGTCCCATTTAAGTGGGACAACGCTTGCGAGCACGCATTCCAGCAACTGAAAAAAGAGTTAGTCAGCGATAACGTATTAGCTTGCCCGAATTTCGACAAAGAGTTCATATTAAACGTCGACGCCAGCGGTACTGGTATAGGTGCAATTCTAGCACAGAGAGACGTAAACGGAAAAGAAAGGCCGATAAGCTACGCAAGCAGAAACCTCAATGAAGCCGAGTGCAAATACAGCACTAAAGACAAAGAAACTTTAGCTATTGTCTGGAGCGTGAAACATTTTCGACCTTATTTATTTGGAAGACATTTCAAAATTTATACAGACCACCAACCCATACCATATATAGATAAAAGTAGAAATCCAACTGCAATGCAAGAACGATGGCGAGTTATACTCATGGAATACGATTACGAAATCATTTATAAGAAAGGCGCAGATAATGGAAATGCAGATGCATTGAGTCGTAATCCAGTACGTATCACGCGAAAATCGAGACCAGCACTTCGAAGAAACATCATCTTCAGTGAAGACATCAGTGAAGATAAACTATTAGTAGATTTCCGACTTGAAAAGCAATTTGGCTACAAGTATGAAGATAACTATTTAATTTTTGAAGCTAGCGAATATAACGACCAAACGATTAGAGAAGCCTTTGAAACCACGCGGAATCTCATTATTGGTAACGAAGTTAGCGATTTTACCTTAAATTTCAAGCATTTGATACACCTGTCAGTAATCTCAGAAAAACAAATTAAAGATCTACTTTTAGAAATTCTTTACGACCCTTCTATTAATATAGTTTTATTGACCAAAGATTTGAAAACTCCAGAAACTGAGCACGAGAAATTCGAAATAATTAGACGCGCACACGATACTTTAATAGGTGGCCACGCAGAAATCAGAAAAACTATAGCCAGAGTAAGAGACACGTATACCTGGATAGGACTACACCGCGACATCAGTAACTATATTAATGAATGTTTAACATGTCAAGAAGTTAAAATCAATAGAAAACCGACGCGCATGCCAATCCAGATCACCGATACACCAATGGCCTTCAATGACAAAATTGCAATGGACATCGTGGGTCCCTTGACAGAGGATGCCGAAGGTTATAAATATATTCTCACAATCCAAGATCAACTCTCCAAATACTTAGAAGCAATCCCATTAAAAGACCAACAAGCTAAGACAATAGCTAGAACGCTGTTGAACCATTGGATATTACGCTACGGAACTCCTAAAATTATTATGACTGACCAGGGAACAAACTTTACTAGTAATATATTAAAAGAACTCAGTAACTTGCTGGGTTTTGATCTAAAACATACAACGGCATTCCATCCAGAAACAAACGGCAGCCTCGAAAGAACACACGCAGTCTTAAAAGATTTTCTCAGAGCTCAAATGAATATAACAGAAGAACCAACGCCTTGGAATCTCCAACTCCAAGCTGCCGTATATTCCTACAACACAACGATTCATTCGGCAATAGGAATTAAACCTTTCTGTCTAGCGTTCGGTAGAGAACCGCCCGAATTGAGCCAACTAGAAGACGATAGTAACGAGCAGATAACATATTCCGACTTTGTAGAAAGCATCAAGGCACTCGTAAACAGGATCAGTAAACAAGCATACAACGCCCTAGTAGATAGAATATCCAAAGTAAAAATGAAATATGATAAAACTATTAAGCCATTAACTTTAGAACCAGGAGACTGGGTCTGGATGCGTAACCAAGGAAGGGATCGATTACAGGGTTTGACGAAACCATTTTTAGGGCCATACCAAGTTATAAAACTTGTCGGAGATGTTAATGCAGTCGTAAATGTTAATAAAAGAGAACAACTTGTACATTTAAATCGTCTAAAGTATGCAAACATGTCATCTATTTTAGGTTCTCCGCCTGGGGATATGTCGACTGCGAACCAATAACCATTACACCCATGGACACGCAACCAAACTTGTACTTCGATGCACTTGGAACTACACGACTATACCATAAAACATGGACTACCCGAGTTTGGTATGATTTAAATACCCTCTACGATACGGAAACGATTATTTCTAACCTTCTAAGAAATTCCAAACGCAACGAACTAATTAATGACAGATTTCGCAAAATAGAAAAGAAACGTTACATAATTTTAGCTACCATAGGTATAACCCAACATACTCGAGCTAAACGCGGATGGCTGAACCCAATAGGAGATCTAGCTAGTCTTCTTTTCGGAACCCTCAGCCAAAAGGATGCTGAATACTACAATAACGAAATAGATAAATTGTACAAAGATAACCATAGAATTACTAATTTGATCAATAACGAAACGACAATAGTTGAAGGAGTAATAACGAATATGAAACAATTAGCGAAAAAGACACAGGACATGATCGCGACAACAAATGCAGAGGTTAACAAATTAATAGATAGAGAACGGGAACTAGAATTAGAGTTAACGATAAGTACGTATCTTTCGGAATACGAAAGCATCTTAGACACTATTCGAATCACGCTTAACAATGCTAAACTAGGGCAAATCGACCCTATGATACTCCCTATGAGTTACTTTATGAAACACTTGAAAGAAATCGAATCAAAATACGGGTCACACAAACTTTTGTATCCAGTAAATTTTGCGAACGCATATAAAATTCTCCAATTTGCAGACGTAAACATATTCACTCTAAAAACCTCACGACTTTGTTTTGAAATTAGAATCCCAGTCCTTGAAGACAGTATTTATAGCTATTTCCAGATAATACCAATACCAAAAATTGCAAACGACGATTTAATCTTTATTTCAATACCTGAAAAATTTATATACTTAGATGCACAAACCCGATCCTACACATTTCCCGCAATCTCACAGAAACAAAACTGTAAAACACACTACGACATTAATATCTGCGAAAGAAACACACCACAGCAAAATTCAATTGTCCAAAACCCATGCTTAACAAAAGCCCTACATGTACTACCGGCATCAGAATCAGACTGTCCGCTAAGAATTGCAAAATTCACAGAAACCATATTTATACAATTACAATCAAACACAGAATGGATAACAATTTCACGCGATACAGAAAGTATTCATGTAACTTGCCCGAATGACCCAAACACTTACACAAAATCGTTCAAAAATATTAATTTTATAAAATTAGAGCCAGGCTGCATAGGCCAAACACGAACCACTACGTTACACGCAGCGAATAACGAACAAAACATCAAATACAACTAACACTAGGATTAAAAGATCTACCGATAGTAAATAATACTAACACATTCTTTACACATTTACCAACCATACCAAAATCTCTAATACACACTGAAGAACTGTACCAGTATTCACGCAGTTTAAGCGAGATAAGAAAAGAGTCGGAAGAAATAGGCAAACATACTAGGTCGGCAGCACGAAATGAAAGCATATGGACAATTATAGGTTCAATAACCATACTTCTAGTTATTTTTGCGATCATGTATATCTGTAACAAAATCGGCATTTTTACCATCATAAGAAATTTATGTAAAAACCAAAAACCCAACCACCTCGAAACTATATCCACGGAAGAATACAACATGAGAACATGGAAAGAAAAACCAGCGCCAACCGCAGCAGCAGCAACAGTATCAACACCAACCAAGGCAGTCATCCGGGATATACCGACATCACTACTTGGACTTCCACCGAAGCTCCCCATCTAAGATTTTTCTGTTGGAAAAATCTCTTTTAAGGAGGGGGGTGTTAAGCAACAGACATCAGTCAGCATTCACCCACTAAAATCCAGGTCAACCAAATTCCAGGCCACCAGTTCTGCTACGATCAGCGATGCACTAAATATATAAGCCCAAATTAAAAGACACAGAGGGCTCTTTTTCCGATCAACTTGTTACGCGAATCGTCGTGTAGTTTCTATGTCAAAATAAAGATCGTTTTGCTGTGAAGAACTAATTTTATAACAAAAACCTCATTCTGTACGTCGCGGCATAACAGTGCGCTTCGTGTACAGAATCGCCGCTTTTGCTCAGTTTTGGCACTAAACCCGCCTTTCGTGCACAGAATCGCCGCTTTTGCTCCGTATTGTCACAAAACGTGCGTTTCACTCACCGAACTGCTCCTTTTGGCACAAAACGTGCGTTTCGTGCACAGAATCGCCGCTTTTGCTCTGTTTTGCAACAAAACGTGCGTTTCGTGTACAGAATCGCCGTTTTGCTCAGTTTTGGCACAAAACCAGCGTTTCGTGCCCAGAATCGCGGCTTCTGCTCAGTTTTGGCACAAAACGTGCGCTTCGTGCACAGAATCGCCACTTCTGCTCAGTTTTGGTACTAAACTTGCGTTTCGTGCTCAGAATCGCAGTTTTTGCTCAGTTTTGGCACAAAACGTGCCTTTCGTGCGCAGAATCGCCGCTTTTGCTCATTTTTGGCACAAAACCAGCGTTTCGTGCACAGAATCGCCGCTTCTGCTCAGTTTTGGCACAAAACGTGCGCTACGTGCACAGAATCGCCGCTTTTGCTCTGTTTTTAACCGACTTCGAAAAGGAGGAGGTTACTCAATTCGACATGTATGTTAATTTTTTTTTTTAATGTATGTTCGCCGATTACGCCGAAATGGATGGACCAATCGGAACCAAACCTTTTCCATCTTGTAGGGTATGACTACCAGTTGGTCCCGTATAAAAAACATTTTCCTTTTTGTCATTCTTTACACCTTTTTTATTGCAAAAACACGTTTTCGTACATGCTAAGTTTGATCACCGATTACGCCGAGATGGATGGACCAATCCGAACAAAACCTTTTTCATCTTGCAGGCTATGACCCCCACTAGAAACGGGATAAAACACATTTTTTATTTTATCATTGCTTACCCTGTTTTATCATGTTCTATTGTAAATTACTGCAAATCAAAGAGTACCGTTTTGTCCGCGTCATGCATGTCCGCCGATTGCTCCGTTATGGATTGACCAATCGGAACGAAACCTTTTGCATCCTGTAGGGTATGATTCCCAGTTGACCCCGCATAGAAAACATTTTGCATTTTATCATCGTGTACCCCTTTTTTATTGCATAGAAGCGTACTGTTTCGTCCACGTCATGTATGGTCACCGATTACTCCATGATGGAATGACCAATCGGATCGAAACTTGTTGGATCTTGTAGAGTATGACTTCTAGTTGGTCCAGCAACAATCATATTATGCATTTTTTCGTTTTCTCCCACGTTTATTGCAAAAACTGTACTATTTCACGTATAATCGGCCTAATATCGATGAAGCCTAGTATTACATTTTGCGACCGGAGATGTTTCCACGATGATCCCATTTGCAACATTCCCTTCACTTTTCTGCACTTCCCTTCGCGTCCCTGCATTTCCCTTCGCTTCCCTGCACTTCCCTTCACTTCCTTATCTTTCCCTTCCAAACCCAACTCCCCCTGCCCCATCCTTTCCTCCCCTCCCTCCCCTTCCCTTTCACTTCAATCCCTTTCCCTCCCTTCTCTACCCGCCCCTGCTGTTCCCTCCGTTGCTAATTACTATTGTTATTGCAATAATTATGTATCTAGCGTGACGGCGACATGGCAAGTGGTAAGTGCCAATCAAGCAGTATCCTACTTTCCTATATGTTACATCAGACACAGAAAATCCCAGTAGTTACGTGAGATATGAAATAATTATGTATAATTTCGTAAATTTTGTGTGGTTTTTAAGCGACTTCGAAAAGGAGGAGGTTACTCAATTCGACATGTATGTTAATTTTTTTTTTTTTTTTTTTAATGTATGTTCGCCAATTACGCCGAGATGGATGGACCAATCGGAACCAAACCTTTTCCATCTTGTAGGGTATGACTCCCAGTTGGTCCCGTAAAAAAAAAATTTTGCATTTCACCACCGCTTGCCCCTTTTTTATTGCAAAAAAGCGTCAGATTTCGTCCGCGTTGTGTATGGTCATCGATTACTCCAAGATGGACGGACGAATCGGAACGAAACCTTTTGCATCTTGTAGAGTATGACCAACAGTTGGTCCCGTAAAAAAAACCAGTTCGGATTTCTTCATTTTTTCCGCTGTTATCGCAAAAAACGTGCTATTTCGCGTGTACTCGGTCTGATATCGATGAAACCTAGTATTACATTTTCCGGCCGGAGATGTTTCCATGATGATCCCATTTGCAACATTCCCTTCACTTTCCTGCACTTCCCTTCGCACCCCCGCACTTCCCTTCGCATCCCTGCACTTCCCTTCGCATCCCTGCACTTCCCTTCACTTCCTTATCTTTCCCTTTCAAACTCAACTCCCCTGCCCCTTCCTTTCCTCCCCTCCCGCCCCTTCCCTTTCACTTCAATCCCTTTCCCTCCCTTCTCTACCCGCCCTGCTGTTCCCACCGGTGCTAATTACTATTGTTATTGCAATAATTATCGCAATTACGTTTTGCGCCCGGGGATGTTGCTACTATGATCCCGTTTGCAACATTCCCTTCACTTTCCTGCACCTCCCTTCGCATCCCTGCACCTCCCATCACTTCCTTACCTTTTCCTTCAACACCCAACTCTCCCCTGCCTCTTCCTGCCCTCCCTCCCGCCCCTTCCCTTTCATTTCAATCCCTTTCCTTCTTTTCTCTACCTACCCCTGCTGTTCCCTCCATTGCTAATTACTACTCTTATTGCAATAATTATGTTTCTAGCATGACGGCGACATGGCAAGTGATAAATGCGAATCATGCAATATCCTACTTTCCTATATGTTACATCAGACACAGTAAATCCCAGTTGTTACGTGAGATTTGAAAGAATTATGTATAATTTCGTAAATTTTGTGTCGTTTTACGTATTTTATATAATTGATTACTATTTATTCCAATACAATATGATTATTAAGGATTTCAGTAGAGGTGTTAGGTATATTGCAGCGTTAGTATCCATGTTCATGTCTGATACAAAAGTACATATATGTTTCTGTAGTATAATCGTAGTGAAAAGAAAAAAGAAACACTCGCACGCACGCACGGAACGCACGCCCGCAAGCCCGACCGCGGGTTGTGTGGTTTTACGTATTTTATATACGTACCTCCACCCGCGTGCGGGCGTGCATGTGTGCGGGCTTTCGGGCGAACGCGCGTGCGGGCGTGCGGGCGTGCGTGCGGTCGGGCGGGCGTGCCGGCGTGCGTGCGGGCGTGCGTGCGGGCGCGCGTGCGTGCGTGCGGGCGGGCGTGCGGGCGTGCGGGCGTGCGTGCGGGCGGGCGCGCATGCGTGCGGGCGGTATGTGGCTATTATTTCGCAGGAAATGCAAAGATCGCTACTAAAAAATGTGAAATAAAAAAATTTTTGGAAAAAAATACAACCGACTTCGGAATGCACTAAAAAGAACGAAATAATTTTAATTTATATTTCGGAGACGGCGCAAAATTAAAAATTTTGTACATTGGAAATTGTCAAAATTTTTTAATCCATTTACATATTTTCACAATTTTTAATTTTGCGCCGTCTCCGAAATTTAAATCAAAATTATTTCGTTCTTTTTAGTGCATGCCGAAGTCGGTTGTATTTTTTTCCAAAAATTTTTTTATACGTATTTTATACAATTGATTACTATTTATTCCAATACAATAAGATTATTAAGGATTTCAGTAGAGGAGTTAGGTATATTGCAGCGTTAGTATCCATGTTCATATCTGAAACAAAAGTACATACATGTTTCTGTAGTATAATCGTAGTGAAAAGAAAAAAAAAACACTCGCACGCACGCACGGAACGCACGCCCGCATGCCCGACCACGGGTTGTGTGGTTTTACGTATTTTATATATGTACCTCCACCCACTTGCGGGCGTGCATGCGTGCGTGCGGGCGGGCGTGTTAGCGGGCGGGCATGTGAGCGCGCAGGCGGGCGTGCGCGCGGGCGGGCGTGCGGGCAGGCGGACGGGCGTGCGCGCGGGAGGGCGGGCGTGCGGGCTTGCGGGCGGGCGGGCGTGCGCGCGGACGGGCGGGCGGGCGGGCGTGCGTGCGGGCGGGCGTGTGTGTGTATTTTATCTTTTTACTACGATTATACTACAGGAACATGTATGTACGTTTGTTTCAGAAATGAGCATGGAGACTACCGCTGACAATCGTATGTATACCTTGATTTCATAACGATGAGATATAATATATGAAGAAACGAACACCGTTATACAGTATGTGGCTATTACTTCGCAGGGAATGCAAAGATCGCCACTAAAAAGTGCGAAATAAAATAATTTTTGGAAAAAAAATATAACCGACTTCGAAATGCACTAAAAAGAATGAAAAAAATGTGAAATAAAAAAATTTTTGGAAAAAAAATACAACCGACTTCGGAATGCACTAAAAAGGACGAAATAAATTAAATTTATATTTCGGAGACGGCACAAAATTAAAAATTGTGTAAATGAAGGATGTTGTTAATGTGAAAATATGTAAAAGGATTAAAGAATTTTGACAATTACCAATGTAGAAAATTTTTAATTTTGCGCCGTCTCCGAAATATAAATTTAATTTATTTCGTCCTTTTTAGTGCATTCCGAAGTCGGATGTATTTTTTTTCCAAAAATTTTTTTATTTCACATTTTTTAGTGGCGATTGGAGCATTCCTTGAAAAGTTCAATAAAGGGATGGGAAGAGAAGGGCAGGGGTGGGCAGGGTAGTGAAGGGAGGGACAGGGAATGTTGCAAAAGGGATCATCGTGGAAACATCTCCGGCCGCAAAATGTAATACTAGGCTTCATCGATATCAGGCCGAATATACGTGAAATAGCACGTTTCTTGCGATAAAAGCGGAAAAAATGTAGAAATCCGAACCGGGTTTTTTTACGGGACCAACTGTTGGTCATACTCTAGAAGATGCTAAAGGTTTCGTTCCGATTGGTCCATCCATCTTGGAGTAATCGATGACCATACACAACGCGCACGAAATCGTACGCTTTTTTGCAATAAAAAGGTGGCAAGCGGTGGTGAAATGCAAAATTTTTTTTTTACGGGACCAACTGGGAGTCATACCCTACAAGATGCAAAAGGTTTGGTTTCGATTGGTCCATCCATCTCGGCGTAATCGGGGCACATACATAAAAAAAAAAAAAAAAAATATATATATATACATGTCGAATTGAGTAACCTCCTTCTTTTTCGAAGTCGGTTAATAATATTTAATTCTTTTCGTGGGTTTCTCTCCAGCTATGTATAACATTGATGACAATATTACATTACATTACATTTTAAATACAATGCATACTTTTCGGAGACGGCGTTAAATTAAAAAAATTCTAAATTGGAAATTATCAAAATTCTTTGATCGTTTTTCACATTTTCACATTAGCAACATCTTTCAGAAATACAATTTTTAATTTTGCGCCGTCTCCAAAAAGTATGCATTGTATTTAAAATGTAATGTAATGTAATATTGTCATCAATGTTATACATAACTGGAGAGAAACCAACGAAAAGAATTAAATATTATTTCATTCTTTTTAGTGCATTTCGAAGTCGGATATATTTTTTTTCCAAAAATTATTTTTGGCACAAAACGTGCGTTTCGTGCACAGAATGTCCGCTTCTGCTCAGTTTTTTCACAAAACGTGCGTTTCGTGCACAGAATCGCTGCTTTTGCTCAGTTTTGGCACAAAACCCGCGTTTCGTGCACGGAATCGCCGTTTTTGCTCAGTTTTGGCTCGAAACCCGCGTTTCGCGCACCGAATCGCCGCTTTTGCTCAGTTTTGGCACAAAACCCGCGTTTCGTGCACCGAATCGCTGCTTTTGCTCAGTTTTTGCTCAAAACGTGCGTTTCGTGCCAAAACTGAGCATAAGCGGCGATTCTGTGTGCGAAACACACGTTTTGCGCCAAAACTGAGAAGAAGCGGCAATTCTGTGCGCGAAACGCACGTTTAGCGTCAAAACTGTGCAAAAGCAGCGATTTGGTGCACGAAACGCACTTTTCTTGCCAAACGGAGCAAAAGCGGCGATGCGGTGCACGAAACGCACGTTTCGCTGCAAAGGCGGCGTTTTGGCGCACGAAACGCACGTTTAGCGCCAAAACTGTACTAAAGCAGCGATTTGGTGCACGAAACGCACGTTTCGTTGCAAAAGCGGCGTTTTGGTGCACGAAACGCACGTTTTGCGTCAAAACTGTGCAAAAGCTGCGATTTGGTGCACGAAACGCACGTTTCTTGCCAAAACGGAGCAAAAGCGGCGATTCGGTGCGTGAAACGCACGTTTCGCTGCAAAAGCAGCGTTTTGGTGCACGAAACGCACGTTTTGCGTCAAGACTGTGCAAAAGCAGCGATTTAGTGCACGAAACGAACGTTTCTCGCCAAATCGGAGCAAAAGCGGCGACTCGGTGCACGAAACGCACGTTTCGCAGCAAAAGCGGCGTTTTGGCGCACGAAACGCACGTTTAGCGTCAAAACTGTGCAAAAGCAGCGATTTGGTGCACGAAATGCACGTTTCGTTGCAAAAGCGGCGTTTTGGTGCACGAAACGCACGTTTTGCGTCAAAACTGTGCAAAAGCTGCGATTTAGTGCACGAAACGCACGTTTCTTGCCAAAACGGAGCAAAAGCGGCGATTCGGGGCGTGAAACGCACGTTTCGCTGCAAAAGCAGCGATTTGTGGCACGAAACGCACGTTTCGTTGCAAAAACGGCGATTTGGTGCACGAAACTCACGTTTCTTGCCAAAGCGGAGCAAAAGCGGCGATTCGGTGCGCGAAACGCACGTTTCGTTCTAAAAGCGGCGTTTTGGTCCACGAAACGCACGTTTTGCGTCAAAAATGTGCAAAAGCAGCGATTTGGGGCACGAAACGCACGTTTCTTGCCAAAGCGGAGCAAAAGCGGCGATTCGGTGCGCGAAACGCACGTTTCGTTCTAAAAGCGGCGTTTAGGTCCACGAAACGCACGTTTTGCGTCAAAAATGTGCAAAAGCAGCGATTTGGGGCACGAAACGCACGTTTCTCGCCAAAACGGAGCAAAAGCGGCGATTCGGTGCACGAAACGCACGTTTCGTTGCAAAAGCGGCGTTTTGGTGCACGAAACGCACGTTTTGCGTCAAGACTGTGCAAAAGCAGCGATTTGGTGCGCGAAACGCACGTTTCGTTGCAAAAACGGCGATTTGGTGCACGAAACTCACGTTTCTTGCCAAAGCGGAGCAAAAGCGGCGATTCGGTGCGCGAAACGCACGTTTCGTTCTAAAAGCGGCGTTTTGGTGCACGAAACGCACGTTTAGCGTCAAAACTGTGCAAAAGCAGCGATTTGGTGCACGAAACGCACGTTTCGTTGCGAAAGCGGCGTTTTGGTGCACGAAACGCACGTTTTGCGTCAAAACTGTGCAAAAGCAGCGATTTGGTGCACGAAACGCACGTTTCGTTGCAAAAGCGGCGATTTGGTGCACGAAACGCACGTTTCTTGCCAAAACGGAGCAAAAGCGGCGATTCGGTGCGCGAAGCGCACGTTTCGTTCTAAAAGCGGCGTTTTGGTGCACGAAACGCACGTTTTGCGTCAAAAATGTGCAAAAGCAGCGATTTGGTGCACGAAACGCACGTTTCTCGCCAAAACGGAGCAAAAGCAGCGATGCGGTGCACGAAACGCACGTTTCGTTCTAAAAGCGGCGTTTTGGCGCACGAAACGCACGTTTAGCGACAAAACTGTACTAAAGCAGCGATTTGGTGCACGAAACGCACGTTTCGTTGCTAAAGCGGCGTTTTGGTGCACGAAACGCACGTTTTGCGTCAAAACTGTGCAAAAGCTGCGATTAGGTGCACGAAACGCACGTTTCGGTGCAAGAGCGGCGTTTTGGTGCACGAAACGCACGTTTTGCGTCAAAACTGTGCGAAATCAGCGATTTGGTGCACGAAACGCACGTTTCGTTGCAAAAGCGGCGATTTGGTGCACGAAACGCACGTTTCTTGCCAAAACGGAGCAAAAGCGGCGATTCGGTGCGCGAAACGCACGTTTCGTTCTAAAAGCGGCGTTTTGGTGCACGAAACGCACGTTTTGCGTCAAAACTGTGCAAAAGCAGCGATTTGGTGCACAAAACGCACGTTTCGCTGCAAAAGCAGCGATTTGGTGCACGAAACGCACGTTTCGTTGCAAAAGCGGCGTTTTGGTGCACGAAACGCACGTTTTGCGTCAAAACTGTGCAAAAGCAGCGATTTGGTGCACGAAACGCACGTTTCTCGCCAAATCGGAGCAAAAGCGGCGATTCGGTGCACGAAACGCACGTTTCGCAGCAAAAGCGGCGTTTTGGCGCACGAAACGCACGTTTAGCGTCAAAACTGTGCAAAAGCAGCGATTTGGTGCACGAAACGCACGTTTCGTTGCGAAAGCGGCGTTTTGGTGCACGAAACGCACGTTTTGCGTCAAAACTGTGCAAAAGCAGCGATTTGGTGCACGAAACGCACGTTTCTCGCCAAAACGGAGCAAAAGCGGCGATTTGGTGCGTGAAACGCACATTTCGTTCTAAAAGCGGCGTTTAGGTGCACGAAACGCACGTTTTGCGTCAAAACTCTGCAAATGCAGCGATTTGGTGAACGAAACGCACGCTTCGTTGCAAAAGCGGCGTTTTGGTGCACGAAACGCACGTTTTGCGTCAAAACTGTGCAAAAGCAGGGATTTGGTGCACGAAACGCACGTTTCGGTGCAAGAGCGGCGTTTTGGTGCACGAAACGCACGTTTTGCGTCAAAACTGTGCAAAAGCTGCGATTAGGTGCACGAAACGCACGTTTCGGTGCAAGAGCGGCGTTTTGGTGCACGAAACGCACGTTTTGCGTCAAAACTGTGCGAAATCAGCGATTTGGTGCACGAAACGCACGTTTCGTTGCAAAAGCGGCGATTTGGTGCACGAAACGCACGTTTCTTGCCAAAACGGAGCAAAAGCGGCGATTCGGTGCGCGAAACGCACGTTTCGTTCTCAAAGCGGCGTTTTGGTGCACGAAACGCACGTTTTGCGTCAAAACTGTGCAAAAGCAGCGATTTGGTGCACAAAACGCACGTTTCGCTGCAAAAGCAGCGATTTGGTGCACGAAACGCACGTTTCGTTGCAAAAGCGGCGTTTTGGTGCACGAAACGCACGTTTTGCGTCAAAACTGTGCAAAAGCAGCGATTTGGTGCACGAAACGCACGTTTCTCGCCAAAACGGAGCAAAAGCGGCGATTTGGTGCGTGAAACGCACATTTCGTTCTAAAAGCGGCGTTTAGGTGCACGAAACGCACGTTTTGCGTCAAAACTCTGCAAATGCAGCGATTTGGTGAACGAAACGCACGCTTCGTTGCAAAAGCGGCGTTTTGGTGCACGAAACGCACGTTTTGCGTCAAAACTGTGCAAAAGCAGGGATTTGGTGCACGAAACGCACGTTTCGGTGCAAGAGCGGCGTTTTGGTGCACGAAACGCACGTTTTGCGTCAAAACTGAGCGAAATCAGCGATTTGGTGCACGAAACGCACGTGTCTTGCCAAAACGGACCAAAAGCGGCCATTTGGTGCGCGAAACGCAGGTTTCGCTGCAAAAGCGGCGTTTTGGTGCACGAAAGGCACGTTTTGCGTCAAAACTGTGCAAAAGCAGCGATTTGGTGCACGAAACGCACGTTTCGTTGCAAAAGCGGCGATTTGGTGCACGAAACGCACGTTTCTTGCCAAAACGGAGCAAAAGCGGCGATTCGGTGCGTGAAACGCACGTTTCGCTGCAAAAGCAGCGATTTGTGGCACGGAACGCACGTTTCGTTGCAAAAACGGCGATTTGGTGCACGAAACTCACGTTTCTTGCCAAAGCGGAGCAAAAGCGGCGATTCGGTGCGCGAAACGCACGTTTCGTTCTAAAAGCGGCGTTTTGGTGCACGAAACGCACGTTTTGCGTCAAAAATGTGCAAAAGCAGCGATTTGGTGCACGAAACGCACGTTTCTCGCCAAAACGGAGCAAAAGCGGCGATGCGGTGCACGAAACGCACGTTTCGTTCTAAAAGCGGCGTTTTGGCGTACGAAACGCACGTTTAGCGCCAAAACTGTACTAAAGCAGCGGTTTGGTGCGCGAAGCGCACGTTTCGTTCTAAAAGCGGCGTTTTGGTGCACGAAAGGCACGTTTTGCGTCAAAACTGTGCAAAAGCTGCGATTTGGTGCACGAAACGCACGTTTCGGTGCAAGAGCGGCGTTTTGGTGCACGAAACGCACGTTTTGCGTCAAAACTGTGCGAAATCAGCGATTTGGTGCACGAAACGCACGTTTCGTTGCAAAAGCGGCGATTTGGTGCACGAAACGCACGTTTCTTGCCAAAACGGAGCAAAAGCGGCGATTCGGTGCGCCAAACGCACGTTTCGTTCTAAAAGCGGCGTTTTGGTGCACGAAACGCACGTTTTGCGTCAAAACTGTGCAAAAGCAGCGATTTGGTGCACAAAACGCACGTTTCGCTGCAAAAGCAGCGATTTGGTGCACGAAACGCACGTTTTGCGTCAAAACTGTGCAAAAGCAGCGATTTGGTGCACGAAACGCACGTTTCTCGCCAAATCGGAGCAAAAGCGGCGATTCGGTGCACGAAACGCACGTTTCGCAGCAAAAGCGGCGTTTTGGCGCACGAAACGCACGTTTAGCGTCAAAACTGTGCAAAAGCAGCGATTTGGTGCACGAAACGCACGTTTCGTTGCGAAAGCGGCGTTTTGGTGCACGAAACGCACGTTTTGCGTCAAAACTGTGCAAAAGCAGCGATTTGGTGCACGAAACGCACGTTTCTCGCCAAAACGGAGCAAAAGCGGCGATTTGGTGCGTGAAACGCACATTTCGTTCTAAAAGCGGCGTTTAGGTGCACGAAACGCACGTTTTGCGTCAAAACTCTGCAAATGCAGCGATTTGGTGAACGAAACGCACGCTTCGTTGCAAAAGCGGCGTTTTGGTGCACGAAACGCACGTTTTGCGTCAAAACTGTGCAAAAGCTGCGATTTGGTGCACGAAACGCACGTTTCTTGCCAAAACGGAGCAAAAGCGGCGATTCGGTGAGTGAAACGCACGTTTCGCTGCAAAAGCAGCGATTTGTGGCACGAAACGCACGTTTCGTTGCAAAACGGCGATTTGGTGCAGGAAACTCACGTTTCTTGCCAAAGCGGAGCAAAAGCGGCGATTCGGTGCGCGAAACGCACGTTTCGTTCTAAAAGCGGCGTTTTGGTGCACGAAACGCACGTTTTGTGTCAAGACTGTGCAAAAGCAGCGATTTGGTGCTCGAAACGCACGTTTCGTTGCAAAAGCGGCGTTTTGGTGCACGAAACGCACGTTTTGCGTCAAAACTGTGCAAAAGCTGCGATTTGGTGCACGAAACGCACGTTTCTTGCCAAAACGGAGCAAAAGCGGCGATTCGGTGCGTGAAACGCACGTTTCGCTGCAAAAGCAGCGATTTGTGGCACGAAACGCACGTATCGTTGCAAAAGCGGCGATTTGGTGCACGAAACGCACATTTCTTGCCAAAACGGAGCAAAAGCGGCGATTCGGTGCACGAAACGCACGTTTCGTTCTAAAAGCGGCGTTTTGGTGCACGAAACGCACGTTTTGCGTCAAAACTGTGCAAAAGCAGCGATATGGTGCACGAAACGCACGTTTCTCGCCAAAACGGAGCAAAAGCGGCGATTCGGTGAGTGAAACGCACGTTTCGCTGCAAAAGCAACGATTTGGTGCACGAAACGCACGTTTGGTTGCAAAAGCGTCGTTTTGGTGCACGAAACGCACGTTATGCGTCAAAACTGCGAAAAAGCGGCGATTCTGTGCACGAAACACAGGTTTTGTGCCAATACTGAGCAGAAGCGGCGATTCGGTGCGCGAAACGCAGGTTTCGCTGCAAAAGCGGCGTTTTTGCGCACGAAACGCACGTTTTGCGTCAAAACGGAGCAAAAGCTGCGATTTGGTTCACGAAACGCACGTTTCGTTGCAAAAGCGGCGATTTGGTGCACGAAACGCACGTTTCTTGCCAAAACGGAGCAAAAGCGGCGATTCGGTGCACGAAACGCACGTTTCGTTGCAAAAGCGGCGTTTTGGTGCACGAAACGCACGTTTTGCGTCAAAACTGTGCAAAAGCAGCGATTTGGTGCTCGAAACGCACGTTCTGTGCCATAACTGAGCAAAAGCGGCGATTCTGTGACCGAAACGAACGTTTTGTGCCAAAACTGAGCAAAAGCGGCGATTCTGTGTTCGAAACGCACGTTTTGAGCCAAAACTGTGCAAAAGCGGCGATTCTGTGCACGAAACACAGGTTTTGTGCCAATACTGAGCAGAAGCGGCGAGTCGGTGCGCGAAACGCGCGTTTCGCTGCAAAAGCGGCGTGTTGGCGCACGAAACACACGTTTAGCGTCAAAACTGTGCAAAAGCAGCGATTTGGTGCACGAAACGCACGTTTCGTGCCAAAACGGAGCAAAAGCGGCGATTCAGTGCGCGAGACGCACGTTTCGCTGCAAAAGCAGCGATTTGGTGCACGAAACGCACGTTTCGTTGCAATAGCGGCGTTTTGGTGCACGAAACGCACGTTTTGCGTCAAAACAGTGCAAAAGCTGCGATTTGGTGCACGAAACGCACGTTACTTGCCAAAACGGAGCAAAAGCGGCGATTCGGTGCGTGAAACGCACGTTTCGCTGCAAAAGCAGCGATTTGTGGCACGAAACGCACGTTTCGTTGCAAAAGCGGCCATTCGGTGCGCGAAACGCAGGTTTCGCTGCAAAAGCGGCGTTTTGGTGAACGAAGCGCACGTTTAGCGACAAAACTGTGCAAAAGCAGCGATTTGGTGTACGAAACGCACGTTACTTGCCAAAACGGAGCAAAAGCGGCGATTCGGTGCGTGAAACGCACGTTTCGCTGCAAAAGCAGCGATTTGTGGGACGAAACGCACGTTTCGTTGCAAAAACGGCGATTTGGTGCAGGAAACTCACGTTTCTTGCCAAAGCGGAGCAAAAGCGGCGATTCGGTGCGCGAAACGCACGTTTCGTTCTAAAAGCGGCGTTTTGGTGCACGAAACGCACGTTTTGCGTCAAGACTGTGCAAAAGCAGCGATTTGGTGCTCGAAACGCACGTTTCGTTGCAAAAGCGGCGTTTTGGTGCACGAAACGCACGTTTTGCGTCAAAACTGTGCAAAAGCTGCGATTTGGTGCACGAAACGCACGTTTCTTGCCAAAACGGAGCAAAAGCGGCGATTCGGTGCGTGAAACGCACGTTTCGCTGCAAAAGCAGCGATTTGTGGCACGAAACGCACGTTTCGTTGCAAAAGCGGAGATTTGGTGCACGAAACGCACGTTTAGCGTCAAAACTGTGCAAAAGCGGCGATTCGGTGCACGAAACGCACGTTTCGTTCTAAAAGCGGCGTTTTGATGCACGAAACGCACGTTTAGGGTCAAAACTGTGCAAAAGCAGCGATTTGGTGCACAAAACGCACGTTTCGCTGCAAAAGCAGCGATTTGGTGCACGAAACGCACGTTTTGCAGCAAAAGCGGCGTTTTGGCGCACGAAACGCACGTTTAGCGTCAAAACTGTGCAAAAGCAGCGATTTGGTGCACGAAACGCACGTTTCGTTGCAAAAGCGGCGTTTTGGTGCACGAAACGCACGTTTTGCGTCAAAACTGTGCAAAAGCAGCGATATGGTGCACGAAACGCACGTTTCTCGCCAAAACGGAGCAAAAGCGGCGATTCGGTGAGTGAAACGCACGTTTCGCTGCAAAAGCAACGATTTGGTGCACGAAACGCACGTTTGGTTGCAAAAGCCTCGTTTTGGTGCACGAAACGCACGTTATGCGTCAAAACTGCGAAAAAGCGGCGATTCTGTGCACGAAACACAGGTTTTGTGCCAATACTGAGCAGAA